>JASPKP010002937.1:2500-21398 GCA_030674155.1 Stramonita haemastoma | reverse complement strand
TTTGTGTGTTTTGTAAAGGTTGGGTGTTTGGGGTTTGGGGATTTTTGGTTTAAATTTGGGGTGTGTTGTTTGAATTTTTGTTTGGGGTTTTTGTGGTTGGGGATGTTTTTTTTTTTGGTTGTGATGTTTTGTTTTAAAAAAGGGGGGGGGGGGGGAATTTAAAATTTTTTGGGGGGGGGGGGGGGGATTTGTTTGTGTTTTGTTGGGGGGGTGGGGGGGGGTGTGTGATGATTTTGTTGTGATTGTGTTTGTTTTTTGCATGAGGGCGGGGGCAGTGGGGTTTTGATTTTGTGTTGAATTTGTGTGAAGCTTGTTGTGTGTAGTTGATGGTGGGTTTGAATTTGTTGTGTGATTGTTGTGTGATATGTTCGTGAATGTTGTTTGTGACTGGGTTGGGTGTGTTGGTGAGGGGGGAGAATGGAAATGTTGACTGTTGTGTTTTGTGGTGTGAGTTTGTGAAGGTTGATTGTTGTGATTTGATTTGAGTGTGAAAGTTGATTTTTGATGATTTTGTTGGGTGGTGTGTTTGAAGATTTGGGGGGGGAGTGATTGATGTGGTTGGGGGGGGGGGGTTGAATGATTGACGTGTGAAATGTTTGATGTTGTGATTGAAAATGTTGATGATGTTTTTGTTGATTGAGAATTGGGGGGGGTTTGTTTGATTGTTGAGGGGGTGGGTGTTGTTGGTGAGGGGGGTGTTGAAGGAGTGTGAAAGCTGATGTTGGTTGTTGTTTGTGTTTGTTTTGTGTGATGAGGGGTGGTGTGTGAATGTTGAAGCTGTGAATGAAGTTTGGGGGGGGGGGTGATGAAATGAGGTGTGGTGTGACAGGGGGGGCTGATGTTGTGATTGATGTGATTGTGTGTTGAATGGAATGTGTGGGTGAATTGTGAATTTGATGTGGTGATGAGTGTTGATTTGTGTTTGGTGATAAATGAGTTGATGCTGTTCGTTTGATATGGGTTTTGATGATTTGGAATGATGAATGTTATGAATGTTGTAGTGATGTGTGGTTGTTGAATGTGAGATGAACGTTGTGTGTGATGGTGTGATGTTTGAATGATGGTGTGTGAGGTGTGATGAAGTGATGAATTGAATTGATTTTTTGCGTGATGACTGATGTGGTGTGTGTGGTGATATGATGTGGGTTTGTTGTTGGTGAAATTTGCTGTTGTTGAATTGATGCTTGTTGGGTTGTTGGTGATTTTGTTGAATTTTGTTTTGGATTGCTGCGTGTTTTGGGTTGTTTCGTGATTTGAATTTTGTGAATGAAGGTGTGGGGGGGGGGGGGGGGGGGGGGGGGGTGGTGTGATGGGGGGGGGGGGTTTTGGGGTTGTTGAATGATGATGACTGTGAATCTTGTGAATTGAAAATGAGTTTGAAAGGTTTGTGGGGTGTGTGTGAATGTTTTCGAATGAGGGGGGGTTGTGTGCGTGATGTGTGATGAGGGTGAGGTGATTGAAGGGGGGGCGGGGTTGTGAACGGAGGCGTTGTGAAATGAAGGGGGGGTGATGAAGTGTTGAATTGATTTTAGTTTAGATTGTGATTGATGTGTGTGTTGATTGTTGATTTTTTGAATGTTTGGGTTGATGATTGGAAAATGTGTGTGAAATTGTGGAGTTTGTTGAATGTGTGTGTTTTGTGTTGAATGATGTGAATGAAGGGGGTCTTGATGTGTGAGTGTGTGAATGTGATGATTGAATGTGAAGCTTTGATATTGTTTGTGGTTGATTTGATTTTGATTTTGAATGTGTGAATGGTTGTTGATGATGATTTGTTGATGTTGATGATTGAAATTGTGAATTGATGTTGTTTGAAGCATCTTGATTGTTGTGATTGATGTGATTTTGAAGTGTAATTGATGATGAAGGTTGAGATTTTGAATTTGTTTGTGGTTGATGTGTGTGAAGCGGTAGTAGTTTGAATGTGTGAATGTTTGATTGTTTGTGATGAAGTTGATTGTGATGGATGATGGCGGGGGGGGGGATGGGGGGGGTGTGTGAAGTGAGGTGTGAAGCTTGATGATTGATGGCTGTTTGTGTGATTGAATGAATTTGTTGTTCGGGGGAGGGGTGTGATTGAGGGGGCGTGGGTTGTGAGTGATTTTGTAATGTGTTGTGTTGAATGCTTGTATGATTGAAGCTGTTTGTAAGCGTTGATTGTTTTGAGTTGAATGTGGATGTGAATTGATTTGATGAATGTTTGTGTGATGAATGTTGATGTGTGATTTTTGCTGTGGGGGGGTGAATGTTGATGTTTTGTGTTGTGTTTGAAGAGTTGGGGGATTTGATTTGTTTGTGATTGTGATTTGATGTGTTTTTTGTGTTTGATGTGGGGTGTGGATTTGTTGATATTGAGGTTGACGTGAGGGGGGGGGTTGTGATGTTAGAATGGTTGTGATGAAATTGGGTGGGTTTGTGGGTTTTGAGTACGAATTGTTTGTGGTTTGTGATGATTGTTGTTGTGACTTTGATTTTTGTGTTTGTGTTTTTGTTTGTGTGTGGTGTGTTTGGATGGGTGTGGTGATGAGTGGATGTTGTTTGTGATTTGATTTGTAGGTTTTGTTGGTGGATGTGTGGAGTGATGATGTGTGATTGTGTTGATTTGTTTGATTGGGTTGGTTTGGTGTGAAGTTTGTTTTGGGGTGTGAATAGATGGGTTGATTTTTTTGAGTGATGTGATGGTTTGACAAGGGGGTTTCGTGTGATTTGTTTTTGATGAGTGGGTGATTGATTGTTTGTGATGGGGTTGATTGGAAGCAGGTGTTTTGATTGTGTTGACATTTGTTTTTGGGTGTTGAAGCATTGGGGGGAGGGGGGGGGGGGGGGGGGTTGGGTGAATGGTTGTTGATTTGTTGGAATGATGTTGAATGTGTGTGGTTGTTGATGTGCATTTGTGAGGGTGATGATTATGTGTGGTTGAGGGGGGTGAATTTGATGTGATCTGTTGGGTGTTTGATTGTGGTTTGAATGGATGAATGTGATTTTGTGGAATGCTGTTTTTGGGGGGTGATTTTGGTTGTTTGTGATTGAATGATGGTGATGAGTGACATTGAAGTTTGAGTTGATTGATTTTGTGAAGTGTGATTGTTTGATTGAAATGATTGTTTTGTTGATGAATGAACTGAATGAAGTTTTGTGATATTTTGAAGTGGTTGAAAGCTGAAACTTGATTTGAGGGGCGGTGAAGGGTTGGGTGGTTGTGGTGGGGGTTTGTGATGAATGAGTTGATGATTTTGTGATTTGTGGTTAGTTGATTTGGTTGGGGGGTGAATTTGGAATGAGTGTGGTGAATGATATGATGTTTGAATTGAATTTTTTGAAGCTTGTGTGTTGATGTGGTGACTGGTTGTTTGGGTTGTTGATTGGGGCGGGGGGGGGGGGGGGGGTGTTGAATGACTGTGTTGTCTTGTGTGAAATTGAATTTGGTTGGTTTGAATGGGTGTGGTGATTTTTGTTTTTGTGTGGATTTTAGATTGTTGTTTTGGATGGTGTGTTGAATGTGATGCTGTTTTTGTGAATGTGAAGCGTGGGTTGTGATGGTGAGGTGATTTGATGAATTGTTTTTTTGAGGGGGGTTGAATTTGAAGAGATGATGATTTTGATTGATGTTTGTGAAGCTGGTGACTGGTTTGATGTAAATTGTTTGATGATTGTGAGGTGTATGAGACTGGTGATGAAGCGTTGTTTGTTGATGGGGGGGGGTTGATTGACGGTGAATTGTGTGATGTGAATTTTGAATGATGTTGTGAATGTGAATTTGTGATTGTGTGATGGATGTGTTTGGGGGGGGGTGAGTGGTGTGTGATGATTGATGATTTGATGAAGTTGTGATGTTGAAGGCTTGTTGTGTTTGATGAAATGATTTTGATGTTTTGGAAGCTTGTGAGGTGTTTTTGTTTGAAGCTTGATGATGATGAGTTTGGGGGGGGTGATGATTGATTGAAATTGTGTGAATGAGTTGAAGTTGATTGTTTGATGGTGTGTGGGGGGTGATGTGATTTGTTGAATCTGTTTGATGTGTGTAGTGAATGATTTGATGAATGTGAATGATTTGTTGATGACGGTTTTGAAATGTGATTTGATTGATGTGTGAAATGTGTGATTGGGGGGGGGGGTGATATGTGTGTGAATTGAATGTGATGTGTTGGTTTGATGAATTTGTGTTTTGATATGAGGGTGGAGTTGAATGATGATGTGTGGGGTTCTTTTTGTGATTGAGGGGGTTGTGATTGATTGATTTGATGGATATTTGATGATGTTGTTGTGATTGATTGAATTTGTGGTTGTTGTGTGATGGTGAATGATAGTGAAGCTTTGAATTGTGATTTGTTTGAATGGGGGGGTGTGATTGATTGGTTGCAAGCAATCTTGATTGTTTGGCAAGTGTGAGTGAAATGAATGTGTGTGTTGATGTTGAATGTGGTTGTGATGAGTGAGTGTTTTTGGGTTTGGTGATTGATGATGATGTGTGAATGATTGATGATTGGTGATGGTGTTTGTGATTTTGTGATTTGGGGTGGTGTTTTGTTGTTGAATGTTGTGTTGTTTGATGTGATTGTGAAGCTTATGAAGCATCTTGCTTTCGGTCAACGCTCGGTGTGTTGATGTTGTTGAATAATTTGGTTTTTGAACTGAAGCTGTGATGAAATTGTGGATTGTGTTTTTTGTGAAATGTGGGGGGGGGGGGGTGAGTTGAATTTGGGGGGGGGGGGTTTGTGATGTTTGATTGATGATGAATGAAATGTTCGTTGTTGATGTGTTGAAGTGATGCTTGTGTGTGATTGATGATTGATTTGTCGGGGGGGGTATTTTGGGGGGGGGGGGGGGGGGGTGATGACATGGGTGTGGGGGCGGGGGGGGGGGTGGGGGGGGGGGGTGAATGGGTGAGAATGAAAGGTGGGTGTTTTTGAAGGTGTGTTGAAAAGAGAATTGATGTTGAATTGATTTTGTTTTTTTATGATGCTGGGGGGGGTTGAAGCTGATGATGTGATGATGTTGAATTGTGTTTGGTGGTGAAGCTGTGTGTGTGATTGAATTGGAATTGTTGGGGTGGGTTGAGGTTTGTGTTTTGTTGTGAAGTGATTGTGATGGGGGGGGGGGCGTGGGGGGTGATGTGATGTGTTGTGTGAAGTGATTGTGTGTGATTAGATGGATGTTGTGATTGAATTTGAATGTGTGTCGGGTGTGTGAGATGTTGGGTTGATTGTTTGATGTGATGTGATTTGAGTGAAAGGGTGTTGTTGTGTTGTTGATTGATGTGGGTTTGTTGAATTGTGAGTTGTTTGAATTGATTGGTTGATGATGATGAAGCTGAGGATTTGTGATTGATGATTGAATTTTGGTTGTTTGTGTTGAATGTTTTTTATTGAGCCTGATGATGTTGATGTTGATGCTCGTGTGTGTGATGTGTTTGTGTTTGGGGGTGAGTTTGATTTTGGTGTTGGGGGGGGGGGGGGGGGGGGGGGGGATTGATGATTGTGATGTGTTTTTGGTTTGTGTTGTATGATTGTGTGATTGTGATTTGTGGGTTTCGTGATTTGTTGATTGTGAAATGTGGGTGATTTTTTGTTGAATGATGTTGATTGTGATGTTGGTGTGTTTTGTATGTTTGGTTGAATGTGATGTGATTGGATGCAGTGTGTGAAGGCTGTGGGAATGTGTTTTGATGATGTGGTGTGATGTTGTGATGTGGTTTTTTTTGGTTTGATGAGTGTGGTGTTGATTGAGTTTTTGTTTTTGAAATGTGATTGTGTTGAATTGATTTGTTGTTGGCGTTTGTGTGTGTGTGTGTTGTGTTTGTGATGGTTAGTTGGAGTGTGAACTGATTGTTTTTTGTTTTTGTTGTATTGAGGGGGTGAATGTGGATGTGTTGAAGGTGTGTGAATGATTTGAAGTGTGATTGAATTTGTTTGATGTTTTTTGTTTTTGATTGAGTTTGTGGTTGTTTTGTGACTTTGAGTTGATGTGTTTTGTGGTTGTGTTGATGTTTTGTGGTGTGTGTTGATGATGTATGTGTTGTTTGAAGTGATTGTGGGGGTTGTGATTGTGATGATTTGAGTGATGCAGGTGATGTGTGTGAGGTGTGTGTGAGGGTTGAATTGTATGGATTGTGTGTTGATGATGATGTGAAATTGGGTCTGATTGTGATTTGGAATGATTGAATGTGATTTGGTTGTTGATGTTGTTGATATTTTGTTGTTGTGGTTTTGAAGGCTGAATGATGTGGATGTTGTGAGGGTTTGTTTGATGATGTGATTGAGTTGATGTTGCGTGTTGTTGTTGTGTGATGTGGGGTGATGATTTTGATTGATGATGTTGTGGGTGTTGTGTGTTTTTTGGTATTTGATTGGGGTTTTTGTTGTGTTTGGTGCAAGCTGGTTTGATTTTGAATGAAATTGTGTGATGATGATTTTTTTGGCTGGTGTTGAGGTGATTTGATATGATTGTGAACACGGTGGTGATTTTGGTTGATTGAATTGGTGATGTGTTTGATGTGTTGTCTTGTTGTTGGTGATTGTGGAACTTTGATGTGATTTGTGTTGATTTGAATGGATTTGATTGTGTTTGATGTGTGATGTGAGGGTGTGATTGATTTTGATGTGTGTTGGAATGAATTGAATGTTTGTGATGTGAATTGAATTGTGGGGGGGGGGCGGGGGTGGGGTGTGTTTTTTGATTGAGTTGGTTGATTGGTTTTTGTGGTGTTTGAATGTTTTGAGTGATTGATGATGTGTTGTTGAATGATCAAGGGGGTGATTGAGGTGATTGGGGGGGGGGGGGAGTGTTTTTGTGGTGTGAATTTTGGTGGTGAGTGACAATTTGTGATGATTGAAAGCTGTGATTTGAAAGTTTTGTTTGATTGTTGAATGATTTGGATGTCGGTTGATTGAGGTGAAATGTGTGTGTGATTGGGGGGGGGGTGGGAGAGGGGGGTTTGATGTGTGTGAATTTTGTGATGATTTTGTTGAATGTTGTGTGATTGTTGGTGTGTGGGGGGGGTGGGGGGGGGTTGAAGCTGAGTGTTGATTGTTTGATGGGTGGTTGGTGATGATTTGAATGATTGTTTGATGTGATGATGATTGATTTGAATGTGATGTGATGTGAATTCTGGTGAAATGAAGTGATGTGTGAATTGGGGTTTGTTTGAATGGGGTGAGGGGGGGGGGGGGGGGGGGGTGATATTGGTGAATCTTGTTGGTGATGTGTGATGTTGACATTTGATGATGTGAGTGATTTGTGTTGTTGATGGAAATTTGAAGGGGGGTTGATGAACTTGTGATTGTTGGGGGGGGCTTTGTGAATGTTTTTGGGTTGTGAATGTTGTGTGTGTTGTGTTGTGATGTGGGTGAATGGATGGTGGATGTGGTGAATGAATGAAAAGCTGTGATTTGATGATGGAATTGTTGGTTGATGAGTTTGTGTTGTGTTGATTGGTTGGAGTGAAATTTTGTGGTGTGTATGATGTTTTGAAATTTGTTGTTGATTTGAGTGAAATGTGTGTTGTGTGATGTTTGATTTTGTGATTGAATGATGATGTGACGGTTGTGATCATGTGAATGATTTGAAGCTTTGAAGCATATTGAGTTGTGTGAATGAAGCTGATGGGTTGATGTGATGTGATGTGCAGTGATGATTGAATGTTGTTTGTGAATGATTGAAGTGTGATTGTGAATTGTTGAGTGATGATATGCATTTGTGATTGTTAATGCATGTGTGTGGGTGTTGTGGACATGATGTGAATGGTGTGGTGTTGTTGATAGTGTTGAAATGGTTTTGTTGGTGAGGGGTGTGGGGGTGATGGGTTTTGATTGTTTGTGATGTGATTGATGTGTGATTGTGGAATTGATTGTGAAGCTTGTTGTTGTTGAATGATTGGTTTGTGAGGGGTGTGAAGTGAATTGATGTGAATGAATGATGTGTTGTGTGAAGTTTTTGTTGAAGTTTGATGCTTCTTTGATTTTGTTGATTGATGATGATGTTGGGGGGGGGGAGGGGGGGGGGCGCGGGGGGCGGGGGGTTGATGAAGTGTTGTGTGTTGAATGTTTTGTGATGTTTGACGGGGGGTGATGATTGGAATTTGATCTGATGAAAGCGTGTTTGATGAGGGGGTGTGTGTGGTGAATGTGGGGGTGAATCGATGAATTGAAATTGATGATTGTTTTTTGATGATGATTGCGCGTGATGATGTGATGATTGAGGGGTGTGTTTTTGTGTGATTGTGTTGTGATGATGAATGAGTGATTGAATTTGGTGTTGATGATGGGGTGATGAAGGTGATGTTTTTTTGATGAATTGATTGATTTGATGACTGTGATTGACTTGTTGATTGAAATGTGTTTGATAGGGGTTGGGGGGTTTTGTGATTGGATGTGTGATGGGTTTTGTTGATGATGTGTTTTGTTGATGTTGTGCGGTGTGTGAAGCATTGTTGGTGTTTGAATGAAAATGGGTTGTGTGTGTGTTGTTGATGTGTTTTTGGGTGATGGTTAGTGTGTTTGTGATGTGATTGATGATGTTGGTTGATGTGATTGATGTGGTGTGAATGTGAGTGAGGTGATGATGTAGTTGAATGAATTTGAATTGATTTTGAGTGTGTGTGGTGAATGAATTGTTGTGGGGTGAATGTTGGATGTTGAATGTGATGTGATTGTTGATTTGATGTTTTTGTGATGATGATGATTGCGTGACTGTGAGAGTGTGATGATTGATTTTTGTGTTTTGTGTGTGATGTACGGGGGTGGTGGTTGTTGATGGGGGGGGGGGGGGTTGTGATTTGAATTGGGTGATTGAATTGAAGCAATGGACAATGTGTGTGTGATGTGTTTGAATGAATGTTGTGGAACGTGTGGTGATGATGTTGTGCATTGTGTGGGTTTTGGAGTGATGTTGGTGGGTGGTTGTTTGTTGTTTTGATGATGTGAGGTTTGATTGAAAATTTTGATTGTGTGTGACTGACTGATTGTTTTTGTTTTTGTTTTTTGTTTTGTGTGAATGTGGATGATTGTGGGGGTGTGCGTGATGTGATGATTGATGGATTGTTGTTTTGATTGTGTGGGGGTGCTGATGAATTTGATGTGTTTTTGAATTGATGAGTTTTTTTTTGAAGCTGATGTTGATGTGATTGATTTGATTGAATGTGCTGTTGGTGTGGGAAGTGGTTTGAAGAGTGTTGTGGTGATGATGGTGATGGTTTTGATGAATTGAATTTGTGAATGATGTGTTTTGGGCCGTGGGGGGGTTGGTGTGACTTTGTATGAATGAGTGAATGATGTGAATGTGGTTTTGATTGTTTGGGTTGATTGGGTTGATGTTTGATGAAGTGATGATGAGGGTTTGGTGAATGATGATTTGATGTGTGATGTTGTGATGCTGATTGAAGGTGATTGGTGAATTGAGGTGTGGTTTGATGTGACAGCTTGTGTTGATGATGATGTGTTTTGTGTGTAGTTGAATTTCTGTGACGGTGATTTGTTGATGTGAAGAATGAATTTTTTGTTTGGATTGATGATGATTTGTTGGTTTTTTTGATGATGGTGATGTAGTGTGAATGTATTTTGCGGGGGGTTCGGGTTTGATTGGTTGTTGAAGTGATGTTGGATGTTTGAATGAATGTGGGTGTATTTTTGTTGAAGGGGTGTGATATTGATTGTGAATTGTTGTTGAATTGGGGGGTTTTGGGGGGGGGTTGATTTTGTGAAATTGATGATTTGTGATTGATGTTGTGATGAGGTGAATGAGTTTTTGATGTTTGACATAGGGGGGCGTTGTTGATTTGTGGGGTTTGAATTGTTGATTGTGTGTGGGGGGGTGTTTGATTTGATGAAGGTGAAATGTGTGTGTGAAGCGTTTGAAATGAATGATGTGATGGGGTTGATTTTTGTGAATGTGTTTGATGTGATTGAATGTAATTGATGTTGGTGACTTGTTGATTGATGAATTGAAAATGATTGAAGCTGGGGGGGGTTGATGTGATTGATTTGACTTGAATGTGTGAAGGTGTTTGTAAATTGTGATGAAGAATGATGTGTGTGATTAGTGAATGTGTGATGAAGCTGTGGAATGTGAGGGGTTTTGGTTTGTTGTGATGTGTGATGATTTGGTTTGCAAAGTTGGTGGTTGTGTTGATGTTTGATGAATGTGATGTGAAGTTTGTGAGTGATTGAAGCTTTTGTGGTTGCGATTGAATTTGATTTGTAGCATTTTTGATGTGATGTGATTGTGTGTGTGTTGTGTGATTTGATGGAGTTTTGATTGTGGGGGGGGGGGGGTTTCTGTGAATTTGTTGTTTGTGTGTGGTTGTTGATGGTGGTTTTTGTGATGATTTGAAGTGAATGAATGGGGTGGTTTGTTTGTGTGGTTGTTGGGATATTGATTGTGATGTTTTGTGATGTTGAATTTTATTGGTTGATTTGGTTGATATGAATGTGGTGTGAATGAATAGTTGTTTGAATTTTTTGTGTTGAATTGGTTGAATTGATTGTGTGATTTGACTGAATTGTTTTGTGTATTGTGATTTGTGAATGATGGTGTTGTGATAACGGTGATGGTAGGTTGGGGTTTGTTGGGGGTGAGTTTGTTGAGTATGTTGGGTGATGATTTTGAAAAGCTAATGATTGTTTGGGGTGGTGATGTGGATTGTGATGTGTGAAATTGAATGTGATGATTTTGATTGTGATTTGTGGGTGTTGTGAGTGGATGTAATGAATGTTTGATGATGAAAAATTTTGTTGTGAAGCGGGGGGGTGTGGAATGTGTGATGATGGTTTGAATGAATGATGTGAATGAATGGTTGAATTAATTTTGAGTTGGTGAATTGTTGATGTGATTGTGTGTGATTTGAAAATGATGTGATGATTTGTTTTGTTGTCGTGGGGTTGTGGGGAGTGTGTGAATTGGTTGTGATGATGAAGAATTGTTGTTGACTTGTGTGAGTGTTGATATTTGAAGTGAGTGTGTTTGATTGTGATGATGTGATGAGTTGAGGTGGTGATTGGTTGATGAAGCGGGTGATTGAGGTTTGAGGGTTGGTTGAATTGAATGTTTGAATGATTGTGATGATTTTAAATTGAAATTGTGAATTGATGTGTCTGTGTGTGATTGCGTGGGGGGGGGGGGGTCTGTTGTTTGGTTTTGAGGGTTTTGAATTTGATTTTGTTTTGTTTGAGTGAATGATTTGACTGTGATTGATTGGTTGATGTGTGTGTGTTTTTGGTGTGAATGATGTGTGATCGATTGTGAATTTGGTAAAGCCGTGTGTGTTGAGTTTGTGATTGGTTGTGTTTGTTCTTGTTTGGTTTGATAATGGGTTGATTGATTGTGATTGTCGGGGTGGGTTTTGAATGATTGTGTGTTGGGTTGTGAATTGATGTTTGTGGTGATTGTGGATGTGAATTGTTGATGGTTTGTTGTTTAGTTTGATGTAATGAATTTGTGAAGCGTTTGATTTTGATTTGATGTTTGAGTGATTGTTTTTGTTGGTGTTGGTGTCGTTTTTTGTTGTGTGATGGGGTTGAGGTGTGTGTGAATGGTTGATGAATGATGATTGCGTGGTGAGGTGTGTGAGGTGTTTGATTGTGTTTTGTGTGATTGTTGATTTGTAATGTGAGGGGTGTTGTGTTGTGTGTGTTGTGATTGATGACTGTGGTGATTTGTGGATGTGATTGATTGATTGATTGATGATATTGGTTGTGAGGTGATTTGTGATGTTTGTTGTTGTTGATGAATGTTGTTTGTGATTGTGAGGTTTGTGTGATGTTTGTTGTGTGAATGAATGTGAAAGCATTTGTGGGTTGAATGGTTGATTGTTGTTTGGGTTTTTGATGTGTGGTGACTGGGTTTTTGTGTTTGATGAATGAACTGGTGGTGTGATGATGGATGAGGGTGTGTGTTTGATGTGTTGGGATGATAGTGGTTTGTGATGATGATGTTGACATTGTGAATTGATTTGATTGACGGGTTGTGTTTGTTGATTGGATGTGGTGAGGGTGATGTTTGGTGTGAGGGGGGGTGGGGGTTGTGATGGGGTTGATGAATTGAAGTTTGATGTGATGGAGGTGCTTGATTGAGATGTTGATGTGATTGAGATGTGTTTTTTTTTGATGAGTTTGTGAATGTGAATGAATGATGTGTGTTGAATTTGGGGTGTGTTAATGAAATGAATTGTTGATTTGATGATGAACTTGATTGTTGATGACAGTGTTGTTTTGATTGATGTTTTTGAAGGGAATTTGTGGATTGATTTGTTTCTGATGATCTGTGGATTTTGATTATTTGAGGTGAAGCTGAGTTTGTTGTTTTGATGTGATGTTGATGATTGAAGGTGTTGAATGGTTGAATGAAGGGTGTGGATGAATTGTGATCGGATGTGTTGTTTGATGTTTGTGTGGGGTTGGGTTTGAGTGAATTTGTGTTTGTGGATTGTGTGTGATTGATGTTTTGTGATTGATGATTTGAAATTGTTTGGAGGGATGTTGTGGTTGAAGCTGTTGAGTGTGATTTGTGATGATGATTGATTGTTGAATGAAGGTGTGTGTTGATGATTGTTTTGAATGCAATTTTGTGAAGCTGTGTATGTGGGGCGTGTTGAGGGGGGTGGTTTGAATTTGGTTTTTGATTGAGGGGTGGTGAATGAAGATGATGTGATGTGCGTGTTGTGATTTGTTGATGTATGAAGTGTGAGGTGTTGAATTGGGATGGTTGTGGAGCTTAGTTGATTGATTTGATTTGTTGTTTTGTGAATGTGACTATTTTGGTGAATGTGGTGTTGAAATGTGTGATTTGTGTTTTGGATTGTGTTTGAAATGAATGTGAATTGAAGCATTGAGTGTGTTTTTTGAATGTGATGAATGATTGTTGTGATGTCGTGATGTTGAAGTGGATTGTATGATTTTGAATGAAGCAATATTGTGAAATTGTTTTGATGTAAAATGTATTGTGCAAATTTGATGTGTTGTGAATTTTTTGATTAGTTTGTGAATGATGTGCGTTTAGCCTTTGTGGTGTGTGATTGATTAGTGAAAAGCCATTGTGTTGAACTGATGATGTGATGAAATGAATGTGATATGATTTGATGAATGGATAAAGCATTCTTGCTTCTCCCTGATGAATCGTCGGAATTTGTGATGATGAAGTGTTTGATGATTATGTTGTGATGCAATTTTGATGAAAGGGTTGGTTGTGCGATTATGTGAATATGGGGTGTGATTGATATGAATGAATGTGATGAATTGATTTGAAGCTTGTTTTATTTGGGGTGGGTGATTTGGGTGTGTTGATGTGTTGTTTGATGTGTTGTGAATTGGGGTTATTGTGTGTTTGGTGTTGGTGTTGATTGATGATGATTGTGAAGTTTGATTGAATTGTTTGTGAATTGGTGTGTTTGTGATTTTGAGTGTGTGTTGTTGTTTGTTGGGGGGGGGGTGTGAAGCATGATTTTGTGATATTTTGTGAAATTTGAGTTGATTTTGTGATTTTTTGTGTGATTTTGTTGAATGGTTTCGATTGATAAGCATTGAGTTTGGCTGTGTGTATTGATGTTGTGTTGGGTTGTGTGATGGTGGTGATGTTTGTGAATTGTGTTGCGTGAAAGCTGATGTGATGAAATTGATGTGATGGGTGTTGGTTGATTGGGGGGTGTTGGGGTTTGAGTGTGATTGATTGGTTGATTGATTTGTTTGATTGTGTTTTTGTTTGTGATGATTTTTTTGCTGATTGAACTGGTGATGGTTGATTTTGTTTTTTTGGTTTTTTTTCGTGAGATTGTTTTTTTTGTGAAACTGGTTTTTGAATGAATGTGAAGGGTGTTGAATGTGAAGGGGGTGAAGGTTGTGATGTGATGTGAATGATTGTGATGTGGGGGGTGTTGAAGTGTTGAAGTTTTGTTTGTTTGATGTTGAATGTGATTGATGTGTGTGAGGTTTTGATGATTTTGAATTGATTGATTGGATTGAAATTGATTGTGATTTGTGTTTTGTGTTGGGTTTGAGGTGATGGAAGGCGTTGTGGGGGTTGAATGAGAAATTATTTGATGTGTTTTTGATGAATGTGTTGATGTTTGTTGTTGTGAAGTTGGATGAATGTGAGGTTTGTGGTGTGTGTGATGTGATTTTTGTTTGTTTTGTTGATTTGAATTGAATGAGGGGGGGGGTTGATGAATGATTGAAGTGTTGTTGGTGAGATTGTTTGATAGTTTGGTGTGGGCGGGCGTGGGAGTGTGATTTTTTTGATGATGAATGTGAGTTGAAGTGTGTTGTGAATGTTGTTTGGTGGGTTTGGGTGTGATGGATGTTTGATTGTGTGAAAAGTTGATGACTTTATGAGTGTGTGTATGAAGATGTGTATGGGGGGGGTGATGATTGTGAGGGAGTGGTGTGTGTGATGATTTTGTGTTTTTGTGAATTTTTGTGTATGACAGTGTTTTGTGATGTGTTGAGTGAGTGTGTGATGATTATGTGATTTTTGATTGTTGAATGATTGTTTGTGATTTGTGTCTGCAGGGTTGAATGAATGAGTTGAGTGGTTTGTGGTGGTGAACTTTTTGGAATTTTTTTGATTTGATTGATTGGTTGATTGTTGAAGATTGTGTGTGCGTGATGTTGAATTGAAATTGTGGATTGTTTGAATTTGATTGAATGATTGGTTGTTGATTGAAATTGGTGAATTGTGATGATGTGGGGGGTTGTAGTTGATGTGCATGATTGAACTGTTGTTTGATTGATGTGATGTGATTGATTTGGGGGTGTGTTGTGTGATTTGAATTGTTGTGAATGAAGCATTTGTGAACGGGGTGTGAATTGTGATGTGATGGTGCCGGGGGTAGGGGGGGTTGTTTGGGGGGGGGTGAGATTGAAATGTGTTTGTGTGTGATGAGTTTTTGGGGGGGGGGTGATTGTGAGTTGTGAGTTTGAGTTTGGGGAGGGGGGGGTGATTTTGATGAGGGGGGGGGGGGGGGGGGGGGTGATGATTGGGGGGGGGGGGGAGAAGGGGGGGGGGGGGGGGGGGGTGTTGTTGAATGTTTGTGAGGTGTTTGTGTTTGATAGTTTGTGATGGTGAAATGATATGATTGATTTGAATGTGTTGAAATTTTGAAGTTTGATTGTGTGATGTGTGATGGTTTGTGTTGTGTTGAATTGATGTTGTGGGGGGTGTTTGAATGAGTATTTAGATGATGTTTGGGGGGTGGGGGGGGGGGGGTTGTGTTTGTGAATGTTTGGTGTGATGTTTGAGTGGGGGGGTTTGTTGAGGTTTGGGGGGTGTGTGGGTGTGAATTGATGAATGATAGTGTGTGATTTGATTGTTGTGAATTTGTGTTGTTGTGTGTTTGATTGATTTGTATGATTGTGTGATTGAACTGGAAAATTGAAGGGGGGGGTGTGAATTGTGATTTGTGTGTTGTGTTTATGGGTGTTGATGTGTTGATTTGAATTGGTGTGGTTGATTGTGTTTGTGGTGAATGAAGTTGAAATGATTTGTTTTTTGGTTGGGTGTGTGATTGAGTGTTGAACTGAGGTTGTGATGATGTGATTGTTTTGATTTGAATTGATGGGTTGTTGTGAGTGTTATGATGATGTTGTGAAATTTGGGGTGAAGTTGTGTTTGGTTGTTGTGTGATGTGATTTTTGATGTGTTTGGTTGGTGTGTTGTTGATTGGTGTTTGTTGTGTGATTGGTTGGTTGTGTGAATTGAGGTTTTGTTGAATTGATGGTTTTTTTTGGAATGCTGTTGTGGTTGAACTGTGTGGTGTGTTGTGGGGTTGGTTTTTGTGAAGCTGATGTTATGAAGGTGGTGATGTGAATTGAGTGTGTGATTGTTGATGGGGTTTGTTTGTTGATGATGAATTGAACTGGTGTGTGAGTTGATGACTTGTTGTTTGATGATGATGTTTGTGTTTTGGTTTGAATTTTGATTTTGATGAATGGGGGTTGACGGTTGTTGTTTTTGTGTGAAGGATTTGAAGATGAATGGTGATGTTGAATGTGATGTGTGGGTTTTGATTGATGATTGATGAATGTGTGTGTTGGGGGTTGATGGTGATGTTGTGTTTTGTGTTTGTGTTGTGTGATTTGTGTGAGTGTGATTTTGATGATGAATTTGTGTGTGTTTGATGAAATGATGTGCGTGAATTGGTTGTGATATTGTGGTGAGGGGGTGCAGGGTGGCGGGTTTGATGATGTTTTGTGGAGCAGGGTGTGATGGTGATTGGTGTGTGATTGATTGTGAAAAATGTGATGACTTGATGATGGGTGTTTGAATGTTGTTTTTGTTGAGGTGATCGTGAATTTTAGTGTAATGTTGGTGATGTGATGTGGGGTGTGTGATTTCGTGTGAATTTGTGTGATGAATTCGATGAATGTGTGTGAATTTGTTGGTTTGATTGTGATGTGAATGTGGGGGGGGGGGGGTGTGTGTGATGTGTGTGAATTTGATGATGTAGCTTGATGGTGGTGTGTGTGTTGTTGTTTGGTGGTTGTAGAGTTTGACTTTTGATGTTTTTTGGTTGTGAAATGATTTGTGTGTTGAAATTGATTTTTTGAATTGATTTGTGTTGATGTGTGATTTTGTTTGGGTTGAATGACAGCGTGTGTCGTTGGTGGGGTTTGTGGAATACGTGGGGGGGGGGGTTAGTTTGTTTGATTGATGATTTGTGAGGTTGGTTGTGGTGAATGGTTGATGGTGAGTGATGATGATTTTGTGATTGATTTGGGAGAACGCATGGTGATGAACTGATGTTGAATGTAATAACAGTGAATGGGGGGGGGGGGGGGGTGATGAAATGTGATGAAATTGTGATGAATTTTTGTGAGGATGAATGATGTGTATTGAATGTGTTGATGGTTGTGATGTGAATTTGGTGTTGTTTGATGTGAAGTGGGTGATGCTTGAAGCATGATGATTGAATGGTGGTGGTGATGTGAATTTGAATGTGTGTTGTTTGTTGATGGTTGATGGTTTGTGTTTGTTTTGATTTGATGATTGTTTGGCGTGTGAGCTGTTGAATGTTCGATTGATGTTAGACTGATTGAACTTTGTGATTGGGTGAAGCATTTTTGGTTTTGTGATTGATGATGATTTGTTGATTGTGATGTGTATGTGTGTTTGTTGATCTTGTGTTGATTTGTTTGTGTGTGTGTGATGAATGATGATTGCGTTGATTTGTTGAATGAAATTTTGTGATGTTGGTGTGTGTGAATGTTTTTGATAGTTGATTGGGTGATGTGAACTTTGAATGTGTTAGATGTTTGTGTTTTGAGGTGAATTGTGGGTGGTGATGGGTTTGGGTGAGTGATGTGATGTGAAAGTGGTTGAAGCTGTTGTTGATTGATTTTGTGATGTTGTGATTGTTTGGTGATTTGCTGTTCTGTGTGATGATTGTTGAGTTGGTTTGAGATTGTTTGTTTTTGAGTTAGGTGTTGAATGATGTTGTTTGATGTTGGTGTGATTTGTTTGTGTGGTGAATGTGTTGATGATGATTGTGATGAATTGATTTTGTTGTGAAATGGTGTGATGGGGGGGGTGTGAGGGGGGGGTGGGGGGGGGGGGGGGTTGTATGTTTGAAGCTGTTTTGATTGTGTTTTGTGAATGTTTTGAATTGTGAAATGAATTGTCGTTTTGTGTGTTGATTTTTTGTGGATGGTTTGGATGTGGGGGGGTGATTTGTGTTGTTGATGTTGTGGAATGAAACGCTTGATGTTGATGTGATGTGTTGAATGTGGTGGGGGGGGGTGTGATTTGATGAATGTTTGTTGTGAAGTTTTGAGGTGTTGAAGTGGTGAAATGATGTGAAAGGGGGGGGGTGGTTTGTTGAATGTTTTGGTTGTGTGTTTTTTTTGAATGGTGTCTGATCTGAATTGATGTTTTGTGATGTGATTTGTGATTCGAGTGATTGATTGATGTGGTTTGTTGAATTGTATGTGTTTGATTGTGGGTGGTTGAGGGTTTGATGATGAGGGTGTGGGGGGGGGGGGGGTGATGGTTTGAATTGTGTGATGTGGTTTGATGTTTAAAGTTTTTGTGTGTGTCTGTTGGTTGATTGTGATTTTTTGTTTGTGATGTTTGAGGGTTTGATTTTTGATTGTGTTGTGACTTTTGAATAAATTTTGAATTGTTTGATGTTTGATGTTGATGATTGGTGATGTTTTGATTGAAGCTGGGTTGAATTTTGATTGGGGGGGTGTTTTTGTGGTTGATGTTGTTGAATTGGATGAATTGTGTGTGTCTTGTTTGATTGAATGTTTTGAGGTTTTGTTTTTTTTGATTGATTTTGAATGTTTGTTTTGTTGTTTGTGTGTGTGTGAATTTGTTTTGATGAGGTTGTTTGTGATTTTGTGGTGGTTTTTTGATATTTTGTTGTTTTGATTGTTTTTTGTTGTTGGTTGATTGAATTTTTTAGTGGGGGTGTTTGTGTGGTGTTTGATTTGAGTGATGTGTGTGATTGGTTTTTTGTGGTTTGGTTTTTGGTTGTTTTTGTTTGTGATTGTTTTGTTTTGTTTTGTTTTTTGATTTGGTTTGTTTGTTTTGTGTTGGGTGATTGGATTTTTGATTGATTTTTTGTTGTTTGTGAGGGTTTGTTTTTTGTTTTTGTTGTATTTTTTGTTGTTTGTTTTTTGAATTTTTGTTGTTGATGATTTTTGGTGATTGTTTTTTGTTTGTTGTGATTTTTTTTTTTTTTTGGGTTTTTTTTGGGTTTTGGTTTTTTGAGGGGATTTTTTTTTTTTGGGGTTTTTTTGTTTTTGTTTTTTTGTGTTGGTTTGTTTTGAATTTTTTTTTTGTGTTTGTTTTTTTTTTTTGGTTGGTGTTTTTTTTTTGTTTTTTTTTTTTTTGGGGTTGTTTTTTGGGGTTTGTGGTTGATTTTTGTTTGATTTTTTTTTGTTTGTTTGTTTTTGTGTTTTTTGTGTTTTTT
>JASPKP010002936.1:17500-21399 GCA_030674155.1 Stramonita haemastoma | reverse complement strand
GGGGGGGTTGTTTTTTAAAGGGGGGGTTTTTTAAAAAAAAAAACCCCCCCCCCCCAAAAAAACCCCCAAAAAACCCCCCAAAAAAACCCACAACCCCCAAAAACCCCAAAAAAACCCACCCCCAACAAAAAAAAACCCCCCCAAAAAACCCCCCAACCCCAACCAAAAAAAAAAACCCCCAAAAAAAAAAAAAAAAAAAAAAAAAAAAAAAAAAAAAAAAAATTTTAAAAACCCCCCAAAAAAAAAAAAAACCCCCCCCCCAAAAAAATTAAAAAAACCCTTTTAAAAAAAAAAAGGGGGGGGAAAAAAATTTCCCTTAAAAAGGAAAAAAGGAAGGGGGGCCTTAAAAGGAAAAAAACCCCTAAAAAAAAAATTTTCCCCCCCCAAAACCCCCCCCGCTCCCCCCCCGGGAAAAAAAAAAAAAAAAGGGGGGGGGGAAAAAGGGGGGGGGGGGGGGGGGGGGGAATGGGAAAAGGGGGGGGGGGGGGGGGAAAGGGAAAAGGGGGGGGGGGGGGGGGGGGGAAAAGGGGGGGGGGGGGGGGGGGGAAAGGGGGGGGGGGGGGAAAAAAAAAAAGGAAAAGGGGGAAAAAAAAAAAAGGGGGGGGGGGGGAAAAGGGAAAAAAGGGGGGGGAAAAAAAAAGGGGGGGGGGGGGGGGGGGAAAAAGGGGGGGGGTTTGGGGGGCCCTTTTGGGAAAAAGGGGGGAAAAGGGGGGGGAAAAAGGGGGGGGGGGGGGGGGGAAAAAAAAAAAAAAGGGGGGGGGAAAAAAAGGGGGGGGTGGGGGGGGGGGGGGGGGGGGGGGGGGGGGGGGAAAAGGGGGGGGGGGGGAAAAAGGGGGGGGAAAAAGGGGGGGGGAAAAGGGGGGGGCGGGGGGGCGGGGGGGGGGGGGGAAAAAAAACAGGGGGGATTAAAAATGGGCAAGTATTTTTTTTAAGTTTTTTTTTTTATTTATTTTCCCCTAAAAGGGGAAAAGCCTTGTTTTTTTTTTTTTTTTTTTAAATCTTATTTCTTTTTTTTTTCTTTTTCCCCCCGCCAAAAATGGAAAAAAAAAAAAATTTTAAACAGGGAGGGGGGGGAAGGGATTGGTTTAAGCATGGGTTTGTGAGGGTAAATTGGGTGGTTGGCTTTTGGGGAAAGGGGGAAAAGGGGAAATAAGGAAAAATATTATTTTAAAGAAGAAATATAGAGAATTGAAAAAGAGAGAAAAAAGAAATAGGAAAAAAAAGGGAAAAAAGAGAAAAAGGGGGGGGCAAGGGAGAAAAACAAAAAAAAGGGGGGGTTTTTTTTAAAATTAAAATAAATTTTTTTTTAATATTTTAATATATAAAAAAAAAAAAAAAAAAAATTTAAAGGAAAACAAAAAAAAAACCTTCCCAAAAAACCAAAAAAGGAAAAAAAAGAAAAAAAAAGAAAAAAAAAAAAAAAAAAAAAAAGAAGAAGAATAAATGATGTTTTTTGATTTGAACAAAAAAACAACAAAACAAAACAAACATCAAAACAAAAAAAAAAAACCCCAGCAACAACAAAACAAAACGAAACAAAACAAAAAAAGGCGCAATAATTAAAGATCAAACATGGAATATGATGAGGTCGTGCTCAAAACATCAATCCCCCACATTTTCTCATCAAATTTTTAAAGGGCCCAAATAAACAAAAAGATTTTGATAAAAGGGGGGGAAAAAAAAAGGAAAAAAGACAACAAAACAGGTAAAGAAAAAAGAAGAGATGAATTTAAGGGAAGTTTTGGGAAAGGCATATAGAAACGAAAATATGAAGTAAGAGGGAAAGGGGAGAGAGGAGAGAAGAGAGAGAAGAGAAGAGGAGAGAGAGGGGGGGGGAGAGAGAGAGAGGGGAGAGAAGGGAGAGGAGGGAGAGAGGAGAGAGAGAGTTTTGTGTTTCAGGCTTTTATTTTACTCGGCCTTAGGCCAAAATACAAAAGCAAAATTGGGAATGGGGGGGGCGTACTGAAAAAAATTGCAAAAAATACCACTACCAACATATGCTGGAAATGAGACTTGTAAATTGTTTTGCCCCAAAATGGACTGCACCATAAGGGACATGATAGATACGATAGTTAAAGAAAACTTTAAGGTTGTTTTTGAAAAAGAAAACTATATTAGGTAACTGGATGCATACTGTTTTCGTGTTGCAGTCTCACAAGTACGGTTCAATGTCTTACCACTGAACAATAATACACATCGTATATAGCAGTTTAATTGAGGTCTAAGAATTATTGTGTTTGTAAAAACCAAAGTTGAGAATGAAGAACACTTTTTATTAAGATGCCCTATATTATTATGAAACACTTAAGAAACAAAATTACTCCAAGATTCAAGAAGACTGCCGTAACACCTGTTACTGAAAGCTGTAAATCCACAGGCAGATATAATCTATCGCGTTTCGTTTTCCATGCAATCAAAAGAAGAAGTAGGATAAACTTGTGAGGAATTATTCTCGTGTTGATGAATAAGATATGTATGTAAAACATTGTTGACTACGAATATCAGGAGAAGACTTGTTTTACCGTAGAATACCCATGTTATGGCTGATGTGATATTCTTGTTTTCATAAACATTGAGAGAGAGAGAGAGAGAGAGAGAGAGGAGAGAGAGAGATGAGAGATGAGAGAGTGGAGAGTGAGAGGAGGGAGAGAGAGAGAGAGAGAGATTCGGATTCGGATTCGGATTTTTATTCACAAAGGCCATTTGCCCTTAGAAGGGGTTTACATACAAGATAGAAAACACACTCATTTTGTAAGTTTTCACAGACTGACATAATCTTATGTTGACAACATACTGCGTACTTTAAATGCTTTGTATAAGTATACAGCAAGGTTTTTTGCAATATTTTCATTAGGAGTCGTCATCAGCATCACTAATCTGAACAACACTGGCTGTTGAAAAATACTTTCAAAGGAATTAGTTGTTTCGCAGCTCTTTAGCTCCGGGCAAGACAAAATAAAATGAAGTTCATTTTCAAGTGCATCATGACACAATGGAACATCAAATTACGATCATTGACAGATTTTAAACGATAAAATGTAATATATATCAGAAATACCAAATCTGAATTTAGTCATTAAGCGTTTCATATGTCTTTCTAAGGGCATAGATAAATAAACTGGAACACAATGGAATGGGTTCAACATTCTATACACATCAAATCGATCACTCTCTTGAATATGTGAAGACCAAGTCTGCCATCTACATCTACCAGTCTTTGCCGAAATGTATGAATAAACCCAGTTATGTCCCCTACACCTTGATTTTCCCACACAACCCCAAAACCAAAATTCATATAGCTTTAATTTTATGTTTGAGGACCCAATTTTTTTTAACCTCTTGCTTCTAAAATTCATTAAACATTTTTTATAAGCTTTATATGGCAATCTATGTTGGCTCCATTTGTGACAGTTTCAGCAGTAACGAATACACTTAAACCATGGAAATTAAACTTATTGGATACCTGTTAGTTTCCCATAAACTAAGTCATTAGGTGTTTGGATTGATATACCTAAGAAATTTCTTTAATGCATACAAATGTATCTTCTCAATTTCTACCACACCTGCATCTAAGCCCCATATTCAGCACCATACTGCACCATAGGTTGAATTTGTGCATCAAACAACTTCAGAAACAACGACAGAGAAACATTATTCAGTTGCATTAATTTTCTTAAAATACACAATAAAAAATACTTCGCTCTACTTACTAATTCTCTACATGCAAAGGAAAAAGCTTAACCGTGTTGAAAATATATATCCTAAATATTTATAGACATTTACAACTGGCATAAACGCTTCCATTATATGTCCCATCTTTCCCGCTCTGCAAGATACCCTCCTTTTCTAAATACAATAATGTTACTTTTTCGACATGTTTACCTTTAACTGAAGTGAGA
>JASPKP010002936.1:0-12500 GCA_030674155.1 Stramonita haemastoma | reverse complement strand
CTCTCCCTCGCTGCTTTACCTTCCCTGACCCTAAGGAGGGCAGGTAACTATTTACAGCTGGGGAACTGGGGGAATGTACTCGAGCACACAAAAAACCGTCACCCACACAAATTGGAACCACACTCGTTGCTGCTTAACATTGGCTGGGGGAAAGCGAGTGCTCTGACCACTGAACTGTCCTGTCCCCAATATTGACAAAAGTTACAAAGCTACAAACGCACAGGGATTCGATGAAAAAAAAGCAAAAAGTGCCTACTCCATTATCCTCGAAAAAAAGACAAAAAACACAGAACAATAAATGAGGAAATAAGTGGAGGAAAAGAAAGCTTCAGAAATAAACAGAAAAAGAAAACTTAAGAAGCTACATTCCTGGCATCCTGTTTCAAACGATATCACTCCAACGGCATGAGGACACAAAATCACGACAAAAGTAATAAAAACAACAACTAAACAAACAAAAACAAACAAAGAAGGGACAGCAAGACATCAAATAATGATCCTCTCCTCTTGATTAACTTGCAGCGTTCCTTGTTCTTTCCCCTCAGTTTAAAAACAACCAGCCAGCAATTCCCCACGAGGTTTTCTCTCGGCCTCAGGAACTATCTTCTGGACATGAGGAAAGGGGGAGAAGAAAACTTGTGGATTAGTGTCCTTCTTCTGCCTGTCTCCCACTTTTCTATCGTACCCCCCCCCCTCTCTCTCTCTCAATCTCTCTCTCTCTATTTCTCTCCTCTCTCTCTCTTTCTTTCTCTGTCTCTCTCTCTCTGTGTCTCTTCCCCCCTCTCCCCCCCCTCTCTCTCTTAACCCACCTCTACACATATCCACACATTCACGCGCGCGCATGCACGTGAGTACTCACACACGCACAAACACACACGTACACAGAGCTAGTGTGAGAGTGAGAATGAGAGACTAAAGGAGAGGAAAACATAAACACACACTGCACTGCACTGCACTGTACTGCACTGTACTGCACTGCACTGTACTGCACTGCACTACAACAACCACCACACACACACACAACACACACACACACACCAAGCACGCACGCCACACACACACGTACCCCCCTCCACACACACACACACAAACGCACGCACACACACACACACGCCCACACGCCCCCCCCCCCCCCCCCCCCCCACACACACACACACACCTTCCATTCCATCATTTCACAAACCACACAGCTGCTAACGACATCTCTCAAGATTTTTTTCTTGAAGTCCGCCCTTTCTTCAGTCTAACCGGAAAAGGAAGGCAGGGGTCGATAACGGAAGTGACGCAAAACCAAGATGGCGCGTGCACCTGTCAACTTCATACATCCGGCGTTAAGAAGTGGAAACTGTTTGGATCTGATGGCCTTACGTCACCGGCACAACAGAGATTGTAGTGGAGGAATAAGGACAAGAAACACGACTGGGAATGAAGGGAACCGACAGACAGGGGAAAGAAGGAAACAAAACTGCAGAGAGAGAAAGATAGGGGAAAGGGGGGGGGGGAGAGAGGGGGGGGGGGGGGGGAAGAGAGAATGCGAATGCGAATAGTTTTTTCCTAACAGGCGATAGCCCATCATGAAGGGGGTGATGTGAACAAACAATTCATACATCTTGTCAATAATTTCACATTATTCCTCTTCAAACAAAGAATAAAAAGTCAGCAGATAACGACAAGAAAACAAAAAAAACCTCTTACGCTCAGGTCACAGATTCAGCCTGGAAAGTTCTATACAATCATCACTATCACATAACCGTTCACCTATAGCAATATTATTCAGATTGATTACAGAACTCAATTTCTTTGAATTCCTTATTATGTATCGTCATGAAGGACATGAACTCCACTTTCATTCCAAGCAATTTTTAACCATGAATTGTTTTGCTTCAAAAGCCTTCACATGTCAATCTCCCAAACGGTTTTCAACAGAAAGTAACAGGATCATGCACGAAGTCAAATAGCTTACATATTATATTCTGCTTACATCCACCACTCTCTCAAAAACAACATAAAGCAACAACAACTACCACAACAACATAATTTCAAAACAAGACATCAAAAAGCAATAATTCACCACAGCACCCGTGTCCACGTCAGATGTCAATGTGCAGCAATCATGATGATTGCCATAACACATTCCATCCGAAATGTACAATCCAAAACAGTACACATTTTGGGTAAAACTTTATCTGAACTATTCAAAGAAATATCACAAAAGCATCTACGGAAAATGCTACATGTCTGCTATATTAACACTTATCAATATTATTATTATATACACTTATTATTATCTGCTATATTAACACTATATTATTGATTTCTTTTAATCAGACACACACACACAACAGACACTCAATGTCTCCCTTGCGTGGAGATTTCATAACAAAACATACACTGGTATAGTCCGAGAAGAGATCAGGGATGAATTCTTCAATAAAAGTTTTAATGAAACACAAAACATCTTCGGAGCTTATACAAGCCTGTATCTGATAACTTAGACATTAATAAATCTGCACTGGAAGGCATGACTAATGCACTGCCACCATGCCAGACATCAAACACTGACACCATTACAGTTCTTAGCAATCTGCATACACACAAGAGAGGCAACAGCACACGTCTTCCCATTGATGTTACAGTTCACTTCCCGGGGAAATCACACATTCGTGGAGACAGACAGAGAGAGAGAGAGAGGGGGAGAGAGAGAGAGAGAGAGAGAGAGAGAGGAGAGAGGAGAGAGGGGAGAGGAGAGAGAGAGAGAGAGAGAGAGAGAGAGAGATATCAAATCAAATCAAATCAAATCAAATCAAAATTTTTATTTTCAGATGGTACATTGAGTAAGCAATGAATTTGCTTTTTTTCATCAAGCCATCTAGACCTATCTAAAAAAAAAAAGAGACAGAGACAGAGACAGAGACAGAGAGACACACAGACGGCATTGGCAAATTGAATAATACAGACAGACATAGGCTGAGCTAGCCATTTGGACAGATGGACAAAAATACGTTAAAAAGCCTGTGTATCAGCTGCATGTGCTTGGGCTTTATAAATTGCATGTGTAAGTGTGTGACTGCACGCACGCGCACACGCGCGCGCTTGTATGTGTGTGTTTAGTTATTTATTATTTGTTTATATATTTGCTTTAAGTATTTTTCTTTTACTTCGAGGATAATGGAATAAGCACTCGTGCTTTTTTTTTTATCCATTCCGGTGTGTATGCAGTTTTGTAAACTTTGCCACCCTGTTCCCACCGGCACACAATGCATAATGGCCTACTCCTCTAAAAAGCTGAACGGTTTTTAACACATGCGCAAGATGCTCTGCGTGCGTTCACAAAGTACCTCGGATTATAGTCTCATTCAAAGGACTTTTTGGGATAGTGGAGTCCACAGTGCTGATAACTCCAGACGAAAAATCCTCTTAAATGGGATTCGAACCCGGGTCAGCAGATCATGAGTGCATCACTCTAACCACCAGGCGACCCCGTCCCTCCCCCCCCCCCTCTCTCTCTCTGTGTGTGTGTGTGTGTGTGTGTGTGTGTGTTGTGTGTGTGTGTGTGTGTGTGTGTGTGTGTGTGTGTGTGTGTGTTGTGTGTGTGTGTGACAGACCATTTCCTTTCCCCACCCCCCTCACGCCCCTTTAAACTAATTTCCCAGGACAGTGCTGTTTTCTTTCCTCTCGTTCCGCCCTCAACCAGTTTTAGCTCTTCTTGCTATTTTTTCTTTTAGTCTTTTTTGTCTTTCTTTAGTTTCTTTATTTTGTTTTTTTTTCTTCAATGATTGATCTCTTTCTTCCTGGTCAACCTCCGATTTGGAGGGTGGTTTTCTTTTGGGTTTTTGTTCTCATCATTTTTTTTTCGTCTGTCTGTCTGTTTTTTCCTTTTGTTTGTTGGTCAGTCTGTCTCTCTGTTCTTTTTACTTTCTATCTTTTTCTGCCTGTCTGTCTCTCTCTGTGTCTCCGTCTGTTTCTCTTTCTTTCTTTCTTTCTTTCTCTCTCTCTCTCTCTTTTCTTTCTTTCTTTCTTTTTCTTTCTTTCTTTCTTTCTTTCTTTCTTTCTCTCTCTCTCTCTCTCTCTCTCTTCTCTCTCTCTCTTCTCTCTCTCTCTCCTCTCTCTCTCTTCTCCCCTTTTTCCTCTGTCTGTTGTTGTCTTCTCCCTTTCTCTTGTCTCCCCCTCTTCTCCTGTCTGTTCCCCTTTCTCTTGTTTCTGTTGTCTGTCTGTTGTCTGTTCTCTCTTCTATCTATCTGTTATCTATCTATTATCTTTTATTTTTATCTATTATCTATCTTTTTCTATCTATTATCTATTATCTATTTTCTCTCTCTCTCTCGTCTGTCTGTCTCTCTGTTGTCTCTCTGTCTGTCTCTCTGTCTGTCTTGTCTGTCTCTCTTTAAAACACTATATCCCAAAACATTTTACACCCCCTTTCACACACACACCCACCCCCCCCCTCATCACACCACACACACACACACACAAAACCACACCCACACACACACACACGCACGCCGCACGGCAGGTAACCTACACACCAACACAACATACACACAACAAATACACACATAATACAACAAATACCACACTCATGCACACACACACACATACACCACACACACACACACACACACACAACACCCCACACACACACACCATAACAACATCAAGAACCCCTTTGGGAAAAAAGGGGTTTAAATGTAATGTGTAGCCATGCAATAAGGTTTTTCGTCTATATCATCACCCCCCGTCTGTCTGCCTGCCGGCTACCTTCCCTCATAGACAGGCGACGTCTCTGTTTGTGTGTCTGTCTATTTTTCTCTCTCTTTGTCTTGTTATGTCTGTTGTCTGTCTCTCTCTCTTCCTTCCTCTCCCCCTCTCTCTCTCTCTCTCTTCTCTCTCTCTCTCTCTCTCTCTCTCTCTCTCTCTCTCTCTCCTGATTACTGCGTGTACTTTAAAAAAAAGGGGTTTTATTGCATGCACCCCCTTTTATCATTTTTTTTTGTCCCCCACAGCAATCATCGTTATCTATCACCCTCGTGACTTTGCGCTTTATTCCCTACTTCCTTTTTCTTTTTTTTGAAAATATGGATCCTTCTCTTTTTTTTGCATATTTCTTCTTTTTCTTCCCCTTCCCCTTTTCCCTTTTTCCCTTTTTTTTCTTCTTTTCTTTTTCTTCTTCCCCCTCCCCCTTTTTTTTTTTTCTTCCTCCTCCCCCTCCTCCTCCCCCCTTTTTTTTTTCGCATTTTCTTCTTTTTCTTCCTTTCTTCTTCTTTTTTTTCTTCTTTTCTTCTTTTCTTCTTTTTTTCATTCTTTTCTTTTTCGCATTCTTCTTCTATTGCATTCTTCTTTTCGCACCCCTTTTTTCTTCTTCTTCTTCTTTTTTTTCTTCTTTTTTCTCCTCCTCCTCCTTCTTCTTCTTCCCCCTTTTTCCTTTTCTTGCATTCTTTTCTTCTTCGCATTCTTCTTCTTCTTCGCTTTTTTCTTCTTCTTCGCATTCTTCTTTTTTTTCTTCTTCGATTCTTTTTTCTTTTCGCTTCTTTTTCTTCTTCTTGCATTCTTCTTTTTCTTTGCTTTTTCTTCTTCTTTTTTCGCATTCTTCTTCTTCTTCTTCTTCGATTCTTCTTTTCTCTTTCATTCTTCTTTTTCGCATTTTTCTTTTCGCATTTTTCTTCTTCTTCTTCGCATTCTTCTTCTTCTTCTTCTTCGTTTCTTCTTCTTCTTCTTCTTGCATTCTTCTTCTTTTTTCTTCTTTTCTTCTTTTTTGCATTCTTTTTTCGCATTCTTCTTCTTCGCATTTTTTTTTATTTTTCGCATTCTTTTTTCTTTTTTGCATTCTTCTCTTCTTTTTTTATTCGTATTCTTCTTCTTCTTTTCTTATTGCATCTTTCCCTTTTCTTTTTTATTCGCATCATCATTCTTTTCTTTTCTTTTCTTTTTCTTCTTCTTCTTTTCTTCTTCTTTTTTCTCCCCTCCTCTCCCCCTCCTCTGCATTCTTTTCTTCTCTGCATTTCTTCTTCTTCTCTATATTCTTCTTCTTCTCTGATTCTTTCCTTCGCACCCCTTTTCTTCTTTGCTACTTTTTTTTCCCCTTTTTTTTTAGGGAAAGTTTAACGTTGACACTTTTTGCGGTCAGAAAAGGGCTGTGGGTATTTAAAAAGGGCAGGGAGGAAGGAAGGGGGGAAAAAGGTTGATAGTTAATTAATGTCATTAAAAAAAAAGTCACGGTAAAAAAAAACCCCCGGTTGTTTTTTTTGTTGTCATTTTGTTTAAGAGGGAGGGGGGGGGGGAAAAACTTTTTTAAAATTTAAGTGAAAAATTTAAAAATATATATATATATAAATATATATATTTAATATATTATATATATTATATATATATATATATTATATATATTTTAGGTTGTGTGTGTGTGTGTGTGTGTGTGTGTGTGTGTGTGTGTGTGTGTGTGGGTTGTGTGTGTGTTTTTTCTTTTTTTTGAGGAAAAAAAGGAAATTTAAAACTCATGTGCCTTTTGATACAGCCCCGTGTGTATGCGTATTGTAAATTTTTCGTTCGTTCCCACCAGCACACAATGGCCTACTTTTGAAAAGCGGAAGGGGTTTTAATGTGGCAAAATGTTTTACAAAAAGTTGGCGATTCGTTTTCTGTAAAGTGGTGTTGGCTAGGGCCCCCAGCGCGCATTTTGTTTGTTTCTGGAGAAAGGGGGGGGGGAAAATGTGTTTCAGGGGGTTTGTTGCTTGTTTTTTTTGGCTAAAGCAGAATGTATTCGCGAAAGGTGTCACTAAATCCCAAGATAACTTTGAAAAGGGAAAGATTAGCTTTTATGGCTTTCAAATTGTACATGCACCATTGGTTTTTTTCCCCCCAACCCCCAAGTCTGTCTGTTTTCTGTCTCTCTCTCTTCTCTGTATCTGTCTTCTCTGTGTCTCTATTTTCTCTCGTCTCTTTCTGTCTCTCTCGTCTCTTTTCTCTGTTCTCTCTGTCTGTCTTTTTCCTACCCTCTCTCTCTCTCTCTCTCTCTCTCTCTCTCTCTCTCTCTCTCTCCTCTCTCCCCTCTCTCTTCTCTCTCTTTCTCTCTCTCGGTTGGAAAATGACTTCACAAAACTCATACGCACGGGAAATGGATGTAAAAAAAGACAAGAGTGTTATTCCATTTCCTCGATATAAAAGAATAAATCAATCTCTCTTCTCTCTCCTCTCTCTCTCTCTCTTCCCCTCTCTTCTCTTCTCTTCTCTTCTCTCTCTCCCTCTTCTCTCTCTGTGTCTCTCTCTCTCTGTCTCTCTCTCTCTGTCTCTCTCTCTCTGTCTCTCTCTCTCTCTCTCTCTCTCTCTCTCTCTCCTCTCTCTCTCCTCTCTCTCTCTCTCTCTCTCTCTCCCCTTCCTTTTGCTCCTTTCAAGCATAGATTTGGATATCTGCAGACTGCAGACGTACCACTTTAAAAATACATCATAAGTATTGTCTCACCCGAGTCATTCAGATGAACAATAAATCGAGGTCCCGTGTGCGAACGCACGCAGAACATCTTGCGCACAAGTTAAAATCCCGTTCCGCCTTTCGGAAGAGGAGGCCATCGTGTGCCGGTAGGACGGATGACAAAATTAATAAAAATAAAAAAACCAGCATGCACACAGGTGTTGTGTTTAGACACCATCCCTGAGGGAAAAAATAAGGGGTAGGCGCTGCACTTGTGGCGACGCGCTCTCCCCGGGGAGAGCAGCCCGAATTTCACGCAGAGAAATCTGCTGTGACATAAAATGGTATAAAATACAAAAAAAAAATAAAATGAAATAAAAATTATACACTGTCGTACAAATCGCTAAAATGAAAAAAGCAAAACTTGGAAAACAAGAAAATGATCATGTCAACATCCGTCATTTAGACTTACGTGACAGAATATAACAGGTTGGATTTGCTATAAGATAAAACAAAACAAAACCAAAAACAAATGAAAAACATCCCCCGGAAATACCCCAAATCCGGAAACTAGCCAAAAATCCGGAAAGTAACGGAACTTCAGATCCAGTGCACATTTTGAAAATCTACTCGCTAAAGAAATGCATGCTCTTCAAAAGATTCCAGAATATTAACTACCCTCCATGGGAGACCAAAGTCTTTGTAAGTCACACTGTTACCTCAGGAGTATTCAAGTGCATAGCGGACAAACAGAAATCTGGAGATTTCCCAAAACTCTGGGGCAGATAAAAACCAAACCTGTAGGACTGGGAGGTAAACAAAAAAGAAAAAGGAAATCCTCCATTCTTTAAGTTGGCGCAAGACGTAACAGGAAAACAGAGAGCTGTAAATCTGATGCTAAAGCATGAGCCCAGGTTTACCATTGTACTGTTTCCGCTTTGTCCGCCATGTCGGAAGTACAAGTCTCAAGTCTGCGCTGAACTGGAAATCTCTATCATGTTGGAAGGAGATTTTTGTTCTTTTTTCTATTTGTACACGCGGTAAGGGATTGAGGTGATTGATGGGGATTTACTGGGATCAAGTGGGGATTTTTATTTTTACTGCTAGTTCCCTGCATTTACCTCAAACCTTCAGAGTTTGTTGTATGTGGCCTTTTTTTTTTTTACTTTCTAGTATTCACGTTTGTTAGTCTAGGTCACGTAACATCAACTTTCCTTACTGTCAGTCTTGTCTGTCTGTCTGTCTTTCTGCCTGTCTGTCTGTCTCTCTACCTGTCTGTCTTTCTTTTCTGCCTGTCTGTCTCTCTACCTGCCTGCCTGCCTGCCTGCCTGCCTGCCTGCCTGCCTCTCTCGTCCCAATCCCAAGAATAGACTTATTTAAATCTAGTTTACTATACTCAGGCCCTGTGCTGTGGAACTCCCTTCCCGATTCAATTAAAGAGCACCAATCATTGACAACCTTCAAAAATCACCTTCTAATCCACTTGATGCACCAAAAATAATAAACCAATTATATCCATTCTCCTTTTCCCCTTCTCTTTTCTCCCTCCCTGTGTGTGTGTGTGGTGTGTGTGTGTGTGTGTTGTGTGTGTGTGTGTGTGTGTGTGTGTGGTGTGTGTGTGTGTGTGTTTGCGTTGTTTGCGTGTTTTGCGGGGGTGTGTGTGTGGTGTGTGTGTTGTGTGTGTGTGTGTGTGTGTGTTTGCGTGTTTTGCGTGTTTGCGTGTTTGCGTGTTGTGTGTGGTGGTGTGTGTGTGGGTGTGTGTGTGTGTGTGTGTGTGAGTTGAGTTTTTTGTTGTTGTTGTTCGCTCTCCCCCTTTTATCTAAACTTATGTTTTATGAGACTATTTGATGCTAGATGGTGGTGGATTGATGTTCAATCATTTAGCTTCATCATATTCTCATGTTTGCTCTTTAATTATTGCGCCCTTTTGTGTGTGTGTGTGTGTGTGTGTGTGTGTGTGTGTGTGTGTGTGTGTGGTGTGTGTGTGTGTGTGTGTTGTGTGTGTGGTGTTTGTGTGTTGTGTGGTGTGGTTGTGTGTGTGTGTGTGTGAGTGGGTTTTTTTGTTGTTTGTTGTTTTTTTCCCCCTTTTATCAAATACATGTTTTTATGGGACTATTTTGATGTTAGATGTGGTGGTTTGATGTTTTTCAGTCATTTAACCTCATCATATTTTCATGTTGCTCTTTAATTATTGCGCCTTTTTTGTTTTTTTGTTTTTTTTATAATTTTTTTTGTTTTGCTTTGTTTTTGCTTTGTTTTATTTTTTTGTTTTGTTTTGTTTTTGTTTTTATTATTCAAATCAAAATTATCATTGATTCTTACTTCATATTTTATTTCTGAATGAATGCCTTTTTATAACATTACCTTAATATTGTATCTCTGTCGTATTCCTTACCTGTTGTTGTTGTTCTTTCCCCTCTTTTTAATCAAAATCTTTATGTTTTATGGACTTATTTTGATGATAGATGGTGGTGGATTGATTTTCTAGTCATTTAAACCTCATCAGTTCCATGTTTACTCTTTAATTATTGCGCCCTTTCCTTTTTTTGTTTTGTTTTTGTTTGTTCGTTTTTTTTTTTTTTGTTTTTTTTACTCAACTCAGAATCATCATTGATTCTTACTTCCGTTTCCTTTCTGATCATGACTTTTATAACATTGCCTTAAAATTGTACTCTGGTTTGTTTCTTGCCTGTTTTTTGATGCTTGGTATGGTTTTCCCTTACTTTTGGTATTTAGATCAAATGTTTGATTTTATTTATATTTTATTGGCAGTACTCTTCCCCCCCCCCCCCCAATATTAGTTAAAAATTTTCCCCCCGTTTTATCCAAATGTATATTTATATCACATGTATAACTTTTGACAGATGGTGGTGGATTGATGTTTCCAGTTGTTTATTTCATCTTGTTCTCTTGTTTGCTCTTTACCTATTAACACTTTTCTATTCTTCCATAATCAAAATCCTTTTATTGTGACTTCTGATTTTGTCTTCTGATCGATGCATTTTATTACCTTATCATATTTAGTGTCCTTATTCTTGTGTGTTGCTTGGTATTGCGTAAAATTTTATTGTTTAGTATCTTTTCATCTTGATGTATCCCTGAAAAGGGCGGGGACTGGATGTAAAAAAGCACACGAGTGCTTATCTATTATCCTCGAATAAAATACTTTGCCTTGCCTTGCCTTGCCTTGTCTCTCTCTCTACCTGCCTGCCCTGCCTGCCCTGCCTGCCTGCCTCCCTCTCTCCTCTCTCTCCTCTCTCTCTCTCTCTCTCCTTCTCTCATCTCTCTCTCTCTCTCTCCTCTCCTCTCTCTCTCTCTCTCTCTCTCTCCTCTCTCTCTCTCTTCCTCAACTGTCCTAATAACACTTTTCTTTCCTGCGAGCTAGAATTATTCAAACGGTTGGACATTATATTTTCAAGGTTTGGACAAAAAAGAATAGATAAATCTATATCATGATTTTGTTTACAAAACAAACGTTTATATTCCATCTCTCTTGCTCTTTGTTCCTCCTCTGTCTGTCTGTCTTATGTTTGTCTGTTTATCTGTTCCGGCCGTCCTTCCGTCCGTCTGTCTGTCTATCAGTCTAATAGCAAGCTTCTCGCAATCCCAAATATCTTAATCTCTTGCAATGTTTCTTGCAACTCATCTCAAGCTTTTGTCATGTCTTACTTATGTTCAACGTCTTTGCTCTGTCTCCTTTCCAATCTTCCGTTCTACATTCATCTCTCTCTCCCCCTCTTCCCACAACCCCCCCCCCCCCCGTCCCCGTCGTCTCTCTCTCTCTCTCCTCTCTCTCTATCTCTCTCCTCTCTCCTCTCTCTCTCCTCTCTCCTCTCTCTCTCCTCTCTCTCTCTCTCTCTCCCCCCCCCCCCCTCAAAACTCCTAATGCCTTATTTATAGCCGTTTAGCAGCTGCCATTCACATTTTGTTATGGAGAATTAAATGAAGATGGGGGAAGGGGTGTTATAGGTGAGAGGATGAAACTGGAGAAGTACATGGATTAAATTGATGAGAGACAGAGAGAGAGGGGGGGGGGGGAGGCAGGATGGAAGGGGGAGAGGGAGAGGGGGAGAGAGAGATGGAGAGATGGGGGAGGGGAGAGAGAGAGGGGGGAGACAGAAACAGAGAGAGGGAGAAAGAGAGAGAAGACAGAGACAGAGACAGATATACAGAGACGAAGAGAAACAGAGAGCTGGAGAGAGAGAGGGAGATAGATAAAGCGAGAGAGACAGAGAGAGACTGAAAGAGAGAGACAGAGAGAGTGAGAGAGACAAACATAGAGGAAGAGAGACGTAAAAGAGAAAGAGACAAAGAAAGAGAGAGGAAAGAATGTAAGAACAGCGAGAGAGAGAGAGAGAGAGAGAGAGAGAGAGAGGAGAGAGAGAGAGAGAGAGAGAGAGAGAGAAAGAGAAAGAGACAAAGAGAGAGAGACAAAGAGAGAGAGACAAAGAGAGAGAGAGACAAAGAGAGAGAGAAAGAGAGAGAGAGAGAGAGAGACAGAAAAAGAGCGGCAGAGAGACACAGAGAGAGAGAGACAGATTTGATTTGATTTGATTTATTCTTTTATATCGAGGATAATGAATAAGCACTCTTGTGCTTTTTTACATCCAGTCCCCCGTGTGTAATGCAGTTTTGTAAATGTCATCTGTTCCCACCGGCACACGATGGCCTACTCTTACGAAAAGACGAGAGAGAGATAGACAACAGAGATAGAGAGACAGAGATAGAGAGACAGAGATAGATAGAGAGAGACAGAGAGAGAGACACAGAGGGACAAAGAGTCAGGGAGAGACAGAGACACAGAGAGAGTTGTATAATTATAATGCATGTATGGACATAGGTCCATGTACCCTTGAAATTAATAGGTGTCTGTCTATTTTTCTGTTTGTACTTGTATGCATAATACAAAGGAAGAGGTTTGGCGTGCATATATATAGAGGGAGAGAGGGAGGGGATATATATATATATCCCTACATTCTTCTGTAAACGTGTGTGCATGTGTGCGTGCGTGCGTGCATACGTGTGTGTGTGTGTGTGGTGGTGTGTGTGGTGTGTGTGTGTTCTGTTCTGTTGACATTTCTGTTTCCCCCGTTGC
>JASPKP010002935.1:5000-12500 GCA_030674155.1 Stramonita haemastoma | reverse complement strand
GCGCAGATTGCCAGGGACTGAAGGAGGGTGGAGACACATTGAGTCAGCTGCATGAAGAAGCCACAGGAAAATCCGGTCTCCCCTTCAGATTTGTTTTTGCAGAGGGCCCCTTGTTTATTTTATAGCACCCACATTGACGTTGTTTGGGCACATTCTTGGCTGATACACCCACTGGCACTCCTTGCTGTGGTGTTGAATTTGGTATCAACACAGCCAGCCCTCTGGTATCTGTCAAGTTTGTGACAGTGTAGTGACAGTAGAACCCTGTGAATTGACGCTAAGAGACTGGAGTGACGATTCTGACACTGACAAAGATAATAAACATATGAAGATGTCACGGGTGTATGCAGTGACACACCAACAATACCACCTGTGACACTGACAGAGCACAACATCACAGAAGATGTCATGGAGAGCAGACAGCAAGATTGTGAAACCAATCAAACAAATACAGAAAGTGCAAATGCTATCAAAGAAGCAAGAAACAGCACCACTGTGACCAGCGAGGATTGCAAGATGCTAATGGACTATCACAAAATGGACAGCAGTCTCCAGTCAATAAGGAAAGCAGCTGAAGAGGGGAATCTTCTTGACACAGCCAGTGACCATCCAGCAGTACAACCACACTGCTAATGCCGCTCTGTGACAGTTCCTCGGTCCATGCTACGATATTGTTAACAGCCAGTTATTAGCAGTAACATCCGCATACATGTATAATTACGTATAAACAATACTGCGTTTCTGGTTAATGCTCGCAAAGAATAGCTGATAATACAGTTATGTTTAATTTTGTCGTTGTACCTGTCAACTTCGGTCCCCTCCTCCCAACTCCCCCTTTGTTAATGGGTTGAACACATAACATCTGTTGTCATTGTCTCTCTCGTCTGCGCATAAATGTTTTCCTATAAGAGAAAGGGTTTAAGTAGAATGTTGCCAGTAGTACCCTCTTTGCTGTGAGTTGAAAGGTTCATGACTGTGGTGTTCATGCACGAGGCTGCACACAGGACTTTTGTCTTTTCGTCCCATGGAAACATAGGTCCAGATAGGAGGAATCACTGACACTAACAAGGACAAGTGCGGATCTTTAATGACTACATCCATTACGGGTACAGGATATATATAGCCTGAGAAGTTGAGCGTTCCACGTTGCGCTCGCGGTCTGAAGGCCTGTGTTCGAGCCACCAGAGAGGCGTCTGTTTAAGGGGATTTTTCCCCCTGAGGTTAACATCAGTGCCGACTCCACTCCCCCAAAACGTCTATTGCATAAGACTATATATAAACCGAGGTCCCGTGTGCGAACTCACGCAGAACATCTTGCGCACATATAAAATTCCGTTCTGCCTTTCGGAGTAGAAATTTGTGTGCCGATGAGAACTGATGACAAAAGTTTTAAAATAGCATGCACACAGGCACTAGATGTAAAACAGCGCATGCGAACTTATTCCATTATCCTTAAAATAAAAGAAATATAAGAGAAAATAATTTTCAAAAACCCAGACAGTAGTGTTTCTCGAACTAATAACGCTTTCTCCCTCTTTTCTCGCTTAAACTCCAAGAGGAGTCACTAGGGCACTGCACTGAACTTGTCAGGCCTGTTGTTGTTGTGATCAAATTAACGTCCCAGCGGAGATTTCCGATTTAGGGATTGTTTGTCAGGCCGCGTCTCATGGGCAAGTGGAGACTGGCGGAGCCCACCCATCCCCAGCTACAGGGTGCATGCTGGGTCTGTTCATGTTTCGGATGGGTGGCAAAAAAGACGTGATATCTAACCTGAATACTAATCTGATCTTCTACACGTGTACCTTCGCGAAGAGAAATCAAGACACTGGCAAGTCTGCGCTGTAAGCTGAGCCAGGAGACAGGTATCACTGCCCACGCTTAATTCATTCACCACTTCATTCAAACCTACAACTTCATGACCTCACATAATGAAGTCAAACGGTCTTACCCACACGGCGGGCTACAGCTTCCTCTGCCACATAAAGCACAACAACATTGAGGGTGCACTGAGGAAATTATCGTCAAAAAATAAAACTGTCAAGCGAATTTCAGTTACTGACATGTGATAAAAGCGCGGCATAAGAAAACAAAAAACGTTTAACAAAAACAAAGTAGTAAAAAAAAACCCGAGCAAACAAAACAAAACCCGGATTTCCTTAGGCCTACCACACTACGAACACTGTTATGACACTTGAAGGCTAACACCACAATAGATAATAAATAAATGAGAAAAATTAATAAATAAGGACACAACAAACTATAACCGTACAACAAAGTCAGGTCTGAAAGCCCTATAAGAACACTAACATACAAAGCGTTCTGCTTTGTCTCCTCCAAAAACTGATTCCCCCTTTCAGCCACTGGGCCTAGGCCTACAAGGATTTGCCGCCAACGCAGACGGACAACCATTGATACCTTAGGGAGTATGAGGGGAAGGGTAAAGTGTCTTTAGGGGGCTCTCATGTCCTTATCTGGTATAGGCTATGACGATCCATCTGCGCGAATCCGATCCATAAGGGATCACAAAAAAATAATCATTTCTAGGCTGCTTAGCACATTGTCTTTTGCATCGAAACAGAAGTAAACACGATCCCAAAATAACGGCAGTAAAAGGATAATTATTATCAATGAAATCTTCTTCGTTCGTCGATTGCTCAGACAGCACCTACTGTTGTCTGTCATATGAACGAAAAGGCGTTTCACTGCCGTTAAGCGCCTGGCAAGTTAGGCCCTGCACATCCGAATTCGGCGTGGGAGAGAACTGTTATCTTTTAAGTCTTTCTGGAGAGAGAGAGAGAGAGAGAGAGAGAGAGAGAGAGAGAGAGAGAGAGAGAGAGAGAGAGAGGAGAGAGAGGAGGAGGAGAGAGAGAGAGAGAGAGGGAGGAGAGAGAGAGAGAGAGGAGAGAGAGGAGAGAGAGGAGAGAGGAGAGAGAGAGAGAGAGAGAGGAGAGAGAGAGATGAGAGGAGAGAGAGAGAGAGAGAGAGAAAAGGCAGGAGAATGGACCAAGGAGGCAGAACATAGACAAGAAGAAGAAGACAGGAAGAAAAAAAAAAGAAACAAGGCAGAAACAAAGAGGGGGATAGAAAACAGGGCTGGAATTCCTAGCACAGATTTTCCAGTTGTTGTTGAAGTTATATTATATGAGTCCCAGCGGAAATACTCCGATTTAGGGACTGTGTACAGAAGGTCAGGAGGTCTCCCAATTCAGCACCTCGGGCCACCCTAAAAATTGGAAAATTCTGTTGAAGCAACAAGAGAGAACGGCCCGTGCAAGCACAGAAGTGCACCACGAGCCGAAGCTCCTATAACAGAATGTCCAGAAAGTGGAGATGCTATTTATACTGACACGCCCCCTCCCCGGCATTCCAATGAAGTACTAAATCAAATCAAATCAAATCAATGCTAAGGGTATCTAAGCTGGCAGCAGTCATTCCTTGTATCAAATTACAGTACCCGGTATTCCACACGCAGCTTTCGAGGAGCAGTTCTAACCCCACTGATCGAGCTTGATAACCAGTTTAGGACAGACATACAGGTAAGGACACGACAGAGGGTGTAGAGACAGATGAATGAGTAACTAGCAGGCCTACGTGACCCCAGTCTACGCAACGAAGGGCACGTTCGCATTTGCCCGCCACAACTGCTCAAAGGGCAATAAACAATGGTGAGGGTCGTCCCGTCCCCCCCCCCTCTCTCTCTCCCTCTCTGTATTATGTGTATGTATGTGTGTAGGGGTGTGTGTGTGTGTGTGTGTGTGAGAGAGAGAGAGAGAGAGAGAGAGAGAGAGAGAGGAGTGAGAGAGAGAGAGAGAGAGCATGATCATGCTGACCATGGCTAGGAAAGACGTACCGAGCCATGACACTGCAATCCTCCTGTATTTATTTATTCATTTATTCATTCATTCATTCATTCATTTGTTCTTTTACCACGAGGATAATGGACTAAGCACTCATGCGCTTTTTTACATCCTGTATCATGGAGGCCGCTAGCTGTGTGGGTGGTGTGGTGTCTACTACGTCTTCTGACTACACAGTACACAGTTCATCTGTGCAACACTATCGGTGACTAACACAATGCATGATGTATTTATTTATTTATTCTTTTTTTTATATCGAGAATAATGGAATAAGCACTCACGTGCTTTTTTTTTTACATCCAGTCCCCGTTTGTGTGTGTGTGTGTGTTGTGTGTGTGTGTGTGCAGTTTTTGTAAATCGTGTCATCTGTTCCCACCGGCACACGATGGCCTACTCTTACGAAAAGCGGAACAGGAATTAACGTGTGCGAAAGATGCAGTATCAAGCCTATTATCGTTGGCTATGCAATGGGCAACATCATTCTGTTAGCGTGGCTACCTACGCTGGCGCCAAGATGTAAGCGACTCATTAAAAATGTATTGTGGCTATGCAACACCTCCTTCATGTCTTGATGGCTATGCACTGGCTACTGTGTTCATCTGAATAGGTTAAATCACTGGTTGGATGTGTTTGAACAAGTTGAACGTAAGCCCTTTTGATTTGTACATCACGAGATATAGCGCTGTATAGATTCCATGTACTATTATTATTATTGCTACTATCATTATCATTTTTGTTGTTGTTCTTCTTCTTCTTACCATCATTACGTGATTACGCAATACTTATCACCACAGCTTTTCAGTATCAATTCTGTTATCCTGGCTATGCAACGGGGGCAACATCATTCTGTTAGCGTGGCTACCTACCCTGCCGCCAAGATGTAAGCAGAACATTAAACATTCATAAATTTCAACAAAGCCTACGTGATCAATGCGCACTAACTGAAAATATACCCCCCCCCCCCACCCCCACTACCACCATCCATCCCTGCACTATAATGTAGCTCACGGAAATAGCCAACCCAGCAAGCCTCTGCTTTTCGGCGGCCATCGATTTTTGTCTTCCTTTTTGCCTCCCCCCCACCCCCTGTGATGGTGGTAGTAGTTGCTAGACAAGCGGAGATGGATCCTGTTGCTCGTTTTGCCCTGCACTGGTATTATATATATATGGGGCAGCCTGCCCTCAATCCGTCAGCCAGCATAGCGCCTCCTCTCTAGCTCCAGGCGTGATGATGCACTTACCGCAACGTTTAATGCACACACCACACTGCTGCACTCCGGCTGATGGCATGCACTATAAGAGGCTAGTATCTATAGGCTAGTATCTATAGGCAAGTATCTATATGCTATAGGCTAATATCTATAGGCTAGTATCTATAGGCTTGTATCTATAGACTAGCATCTATAGGCTAGTATCTATAGGCTATAGGCTAGTATCTATAGGCTAGTATCTATAGTAAAGGCTATAGGCTAATATCTATAGGCTAGTAGCTATAGGCTAGTAGCTATAGGCTATAGGCTAATATCTATAGGCTAGAGGCTAGTATCTATAGGGTAGTATCTATAGGGTAGTATCTATAGGCTAGTATCTATAGGCTAGTATTTATAGGCTAGTATCTATAGGCTTTAGGCTAGTATGGTGGGTGATACTTCCGCTAAAACGGACGTCAATCAGTCATCAAGCCAATCCCCAGGCGAGCCCCGGACAGTGTGGATGTATCCGGTTTGTTGCGATGCTGTGGGAAAAATGCTGATAGGCGGTATGATGGAAATGACAAGGTAGCTGTAGTATTCGATGCTTGTGCCGTGTGGAAATGCCCTGCCCTGCCCTGCTCTGCCCTACCTTGCCCTGCCCTTCGTCTTCTGGGTAATCGTTGGTAACCAGTGGTAGTTAGTGCCTGACGTGAACTGCTTTCAGGTCTTGTTTGTATTGACACTTGTTCTCAAGACTTCATTAGTGATGATTTTTTTTTTTGGGGGGGGGGATTTTCAGATCAGTTGTATGTGTCACACACACACACACACACACACACACACACACACACACACACACACACACACACACACACACAACACATGTAATATGTAATAAACATGTTTCAAAGAGCCAACAATCCATTAAAGAAATATCAGCTGATGAATTAAACAACCATTTTTCAAATGTAGCTGATAAAGTTATAACATGCGACAAGTCAAGCGAAAATGATCTTATTTACTTAGAACAACATGTTAATTCTAAACACATTAAAATTCCATTCGATCTCCAGCCAATGACAATCTTTGATGTATTAAATAGTCTAAAATTACAAACAAATTCAAGGACACGTGATTTAGACAATTTGGATGGACGGATAATAAAACTATCTAGTCCAGTCATTGCTGAAACACTAACATATATATACAACTTGTGTATTGAAAAAAGGTGTTTTCCTCTCAAGTTTAAACAAGCAAAAATCATTCCAGTACATAAATCAGGGTAATACTCTTCTCCTTCGAATTATAGGCCAATTTCAATTCTCTCAATATTATCTAAACCCATAGAAAAACACATACAAACATCGCTAAGTTCTTACTTTATTAACAACAGTCTAATAAATGAAGATCAATCGGGGTTTCGTAAAAACTATTCCTGCCACACTGCTCTAACTCAGCTTACTGAAAGTCTCTTACACAACATAAATAACAATAAATTTACAGGACTCCTTTTTGTTGACTTTGAAAAAGCATTTGATGTGATTGATCATTCTCTGTTATTACGCAAATTAGAAATGTACAAACTGACACCTGAAATTATTCAGCTTCTAAAAAGTTTTCAGTCAAATAGGCAACAGCTCGTAACTGTTAATAATCAAACATCAGCACTACTACCTATTAGCTATGGGGTACCACAAGGCTTAGTATTGGGACCTCTCTTGTTTTCAATCTTTGTAAATGACTTACCCTGTTTTATTCAATGTAGCTGTGAAATGTTTGCTGACGATATCACTCTACTTTGTAGTGATTCAGACCCTTGCAGCTTATCTCGCAAACTTCAATTTAGCATTGACAAATTGATTACTTGGACTCAGTTAAACCATATGTCCTTAAATGCACAAAAAACAAAGTGCATGTATGTATCAGCAAGACAGAAAAGACAAAAAATGAGAGATAAGTTCCTACCTCTGTTACTTGATAGCAGAATAATTGGAGAAGTTGACTCTCATAAACTTTTAGGTGTCACCATTGACAAAAATATGACTTGGACTGATCACATTGTGTCACTAGGAAAGCGCATTGCTCACAGGTTACGTCAATTATCGAAAATCAAACACTTTTTGAATCATCACTCTCGAAAACTGTTTTTTGTTGTCATATTCTACCTATTATTGACTATGCATCAACTATATGGGATACCTGTAGTGAAACGAACTTGAAATTCATTCATCGTTTATAAAAAAGAGCAGTAAAACTTGTCCTGTTAAAATCAAGTACCCTGACAGTTGAGGATTATAAGAAAATAAACGTCCTGACTTTTCGAAACAGACTTTCCTTCAATAAAGCCATGTTTATGCAATAAGTTGTTAACCAAACTGCACCTCCCAAGATTACCAATACTTTCAAAATCAATCAACACAGACACAACCACTTGCTAACATTTCCAAGAC
>JASPKP010000294.1:47500-54971 GCA_030674155.1 Stramonita haemastoma | reverse complement strand
ATAAACAAAAAACCCAACAAAAAAACAAAGCAAAAAAAAGGCGCAATAATTAAAGAGCAAACATGAGATTATGATGAGGTCAAATGACTGAAAACATCAATCCACCACCATCTACCATCAAAATAGTCCCATAAAACATAAGTTTTGATAAAAGGGGGGAAAGAACAACAACAACAAAAAACCCAACTCACACACACACACACACTCACTGAGAGAGAGGCAAGGCAAGGCAAGGCAAGGCAAGGCAAAATTCTTTTATTCGAGGATAATAGATAAGCACTCATGTGCTTTTTTACATCCAGTCCCCGCCCTTTTCAGGGATAACATCAAGATAAAAAGATACTAAACAGTAAAACCATATGCAGAGAGAGAAACTGAAACACTGAAATGGTTTAATGGTACCTTGGCCTTGGACCACAATACACCATGTGAAGGGGGGCGGGGGTGTGAGTGTAATGCAAAATGGAAGCATGAATAAATTTTACATACACTATGTCAGCGAAAAATTGAAAGCATGGATAAATTTCACACATACTATACAATGAAAAATCAAAGCATGGGAGCACTTCATACATACTATAGCAAAGAAAAGTGAAAGCGTTGTTAAATTTCACATAGACTACCCATGCCCTGGCAGTGAGGGGGAAAAAAAAAAAAAAAAAAAAAAAAAAAAAAAAAAAAAATCCTGACTGTTGTAGCAATGAAAAACGAAATCGGGATACATTTCACGCATGCTATAGCAATGCAAAATGAAATCACTGATAAATTTTTAATCTACAATAGCAATGAAGATTCAAAGCATGGATACATTCCACCCGCTATAACAACGGAAAATGGAAGCATTGATAAATTTCACACACACTATGTCAGTGGAAAAATGAAAGCCTGGATAACTTTCATGCCTGCCATGGCAGTGAAAAAGAAACCATTGATACACTTCACACACACTGCAGCAACGCAAAATGAAATCATTGATAAATTTTCACCCAATGTAGCAATGAAAACTGAAGCATGGATATATTCCACATAGACTATAGCAATGAAAAAACAAATGCAAGCCTGTAAAAATTTCACACATGCTATAGCAATGAAAAATCAAAGCATGGATAAATTTGACACCTACTATAGCAATGCAAATGATGGTATTGATAAATTTCATACATACTGTAACAATGCAAAATGAAAGTATTGATAAGTTTTACACATACTATACCAATGCAAAACGAAAGCATGGTTACCATGCCCCCATCTTGTACCGCCACAGCACGTGCAAAAGTTTGACACATTCTGTAGCAATTCAAAACGAAATATGCAGAGAGAGAGAGAGAGAGAGAGAGAGAGAGAGAGAGAGAGAGAGAGAGAGAGAGAGAGAGAGAGAGAGAGAGAGAGAGAGAGAGAATATATATCTACACACACATACACACACACAATACACAACCACCACACATACACACACCAGCACACCACATAACACACGACACCACATACCACACACACGCACACACACACACAATACACACCCACTACACACACACACATACACACACACACACACACACACACACACACACACACCACACACTCATACACAACACACACACATACACACACCACACACACACAACCACACACACACATACACACACACCACACACACACACACAACACATACACACACACACATACACCACACACACTCACACAACACACACACACACACACACACACACAACACACACACACACACCACACACACACACACACACACACACACACACACACACACACACACACACAAAAGCAAAACACAAATTGTATCCGCAAACAAAATAACACACACACATACACACACACACACACGTACACACACACACACACCACACACACACACACACACACACACACACACACAACACACACACACACACACACACACACACACCGGCCTACATTTGAATCGCACCCATGTTGATATAAATGATAAGTCGTTCTTATTCCATGTGTTATACACACATATACAGATACACACAAATACGCACGCACACACACACGCACACACGCACACACGCACGCACGCACGCACAACACACACACACACACACACACACACAACACACACACACACACACACACACACACACCGGCCAACACTTGAATGCACACCCATGTTTATATAAATGATAAAATCGTTATCATTCCATGTGTTACACACACACACACACACACACACACACACACACACACACACACACACACACACACACACACACACACACACACACACACACACACAAGCAAAACACAAATTGTATTCGCAAACAAAATAACACACACACAGATACACACACATGCACACACACACACACACACACACACACACACACACACACACACACACACACACACACACACACACACACACACACCCCACACACACACAAGGAAAAGAAAAACTGTATCCGGCTTTGAGCTAGAAAAGACATCAATATCACTTGGTACAAGCTGCCAAAAAGAGACACATCCTCCCTGACCACTTGCTGTATAACAGTTTTGCTGATTCAGCACTCCAGCTTCTGCTTACCTGACCACTTGCTGTATAACAGTTTTGCTGATTCATCACTCCAGCTTCTGCTTATCTGACCACTTGCTGTATAACAGTTTTGCTGATTCATCACTCCAGCTTCTGCTTACCTGAGCACTTGCTGTATAACAGTTTTGCTGATTCAGCACTCCAGCTTCTGCTTACCTGAGCACTTGCTGTATAACAGTTTTGCTGATTCATCACTCCAGCTTCTGCTTACCTGACCACTTGCTGTATAACAGTTTTGCTGATTCAGCACTCCAGCTTCTGCTTACCTGAGCACTTGCTGTATAACAGTTTTGCTGATTCAGCACTCCAGCTTCTGCTTACTTAGAGATACAGCAGGACAAAACCAGGAGAGAATCTTTCTCACCTCTTCCTTTCTTTTGTTTTTTTGCTGCCTTATCTTCTGCAACTTCCCCCTCCTGCTGATCCCAAGCCGCTCATTTCAATCCCCCCCCCCACACACACACAGCCATACGCAGATTTGTTGTGTCTTATCCTCAGGGTCTGGAGTCCACATTGATCTCCTGAATATTAGGCCGCCATGGGGCCACCAACAAGAAAGGCCCTGCACTTCTGCTGGGTCACTTTGGTGGTGTTCAGTGGTGCCTGTTTTGAGCTAACATACGCAAGACACCACCTACTAAGCCCCCTACTAACGACAGTATTAGCTCAGTTGCGAAGCCAGACTGAATGAGTCACACACCCGAGGTGGCGACACACCCAACGTCCCTCCAACGACCGTCTCCTGGGAACCCCCAACACCAAAGGTTGTGACACAAATTCACCACAGGCACAGAAGTGCATAAGTAAACTGAATCTGAGGTCACCATGAGACCAGAGCAATGGGGGCTACAGAATTAGAAGCAATTTTTATTATTGCATGATTGTCAATGGTGATAAGGATGATGCTGTGGAAGTGCATCTGCTTTGAGACTACTTGGCAGGGTTGTACTCTACACTAACTATCTATCTATATCCCAGCGTCCACCGGGCCCGAGAGATACATACGCCTGCAGTGTCGGTCATGTAACTTGAGCAACACGCTCAACTTCGCATCCGTAAAGTAGATGAAGCTTGACTGTGTTGTCCTAGACTTCCCACTAAGCCCACAGTACACGCACTCTGGGTAGGAGCCGGCCGGAGTCCGAAAAATCCCTAGCCGTATGCCTCATGGGAATCGAACCCGCGGCCTTCCTGTCCGAAATCCAAGGCGCTAACCACTGCGCCATGGCAGCTGGTTTCTCACCTCTTCTTTCTGAGCACAGCTGCCACAAAATCACTCATAGAAATATGAGTTAAAAACAAGGATGTACACCTAACTTTTTGCTGTCGATCGCTTTTCCCCCAGTCCTCACACCTCTTCTCTTATTTATTTATCTTTTTTTTTCTTTTATATCGAGGATAATGGAATAAGCACTCAAGTGGGTTTTGTATTACATCTAGTCCCTGTGTGTATGCAGTTTTGTCAATTTTGTCATCTGTTCCCACCGGCACACGATGGCCTTCTCTTACGAAAAGCGGAACAGGATTTAACGTGTGCACAAGATGTTCTGCGTTCACTCGCACACGGGGCCTCTGTTTATAGTCTCATCCAAAAACCTTTTTTATGGAAGGAGGGAGGAGGGGGAAGTAGTGGAGTCAACACTGATGTTAACTCCAGAGGAAAGATCCCCTCGAACGGGAATCGAACCCAAGTCGTCAAATGGCGGGCGCAATGTTCTGACCACTAGACTATCCCCTACCCTCTTGCTATCCTGTCCATCACACACAATTTTTAAAACTACGAGTGTGTTCCTTGTTGTGGGACTATTGTTTTCTCTAGGGTGATAAGAGTTATGTTTATTTGTTTTGTGGTGTTTACTTTTGTGTCTGTTTTTAATGACACTTTCCCCATTTTTCTCGTTTGCGCTTGGTTTTGATTTGTTCTTTGTTTAGCTTGGTTGAATTCTTTGGCGTTTTGTTTTCTTTGCTTTTCTGTTCATTTTTCTCTATTTTATTTTATAAATTTACAAAGAAGAAGGAAGGTGGCAGGATGGTTATGACAGTAACCTCCCTAACAAGTAAAACTCTGGGGTTCTGGGTTCGATTACAACCTAGTGGTCAGAACATTGCACTGGCAATTTGACGAGCCAGGTTCAATTCCCGGTGGAAGGGATTTTTCCCTTGGAGTTACCATCAGTGCTGACCCCACTCTCCCCAAAAGTCCTTCGGATGAGACTATAAACAAACGCCCCCGTGTGCGAACGCACGCAGAACATCTTGCGCACACGTTAAATCCTGTTCCGCTTTTCGTATGAGTAGGTCATTGTGTGCCTGTGGGAACAAGCTGCATAAACATGGGGACTCGACGTATAAAAGCACACGAGTGCTTATTCCATTATCCTCAACATTTAAAAACCTAAAAGTTTGAGGAGAAAATCTAGGAGTTCTGGCCGAGGTATTGTCAGCGAAACCACAGCCCCGAAGAGGGCAGCCTGGTTTGAATACAGGATGTCTGTCGGAACACAAGCTGGTACAGTGTACACAACAATACGTAGTAGTACACATATTAAGAATAATGTACAATAATATGATGAGCCACAGCATAGTGCATGGTTGTCCACACACACACACACACACACACACACACACACACACACACACACACACACACACACACACACACACACACACACACACACACACACACAAAAAAAACGTGCGCGCACACACACACACACACACACACAAAAACGCACACACAAACACAAGCATGTGTATGCATGCATTCGCACATAAAACATTCCCAAGAATAAGGTGCATATCAAGAAGATATGGAAAAAGGCCAGATTGAGTCCTGTACTACCCCGACTTTTGCGCAGTAACAGATCCCACGGCACCATGAGAGTTTCTAGTGTATGCATACACATACAAATTACTGGTATATTTCATATGGGTGGCGCTGTTCTTGTGGCGACAACACAGCCCCAAAGAGTGCATCCTGGGTAGAATATGGAAAATCCGTCGGAAAGTAAACTGGTGTAGTGTAGACAACAATACATTGTATAACACACAATATTAATGATCATATACAATTACATGGTTCAGTGTGCAGTAGCAGTAGCTAAGGTACGCTGTGAAAAAGTCTTCATGTGAATGCTCTGCTGTGCTGCTATGTTATCCAGATGGTTGACTTTGACTGCAGATTGTAAGGCGTCAGAGAGACAGACAGACAGACAGATAGACAGACAGACACAGAGAGACAGATACAGAGAGACAGAGACACAGAGAGAGATAGAGAGAGAGACACACACAGATGTTTTTTTGAGATGAGACTCTCTGTCTCATTCGGATGAGACTCGAAACCGAGGCCCCGTGTGCGAATGCACGCAGAACATCTTGCGCACACGTTAAAACCCCGTTCCACCTTTCGGAAGAGTAGGCCATCGTGTGCCGGTAGGAGCGGATGACAAAATTATAACAAACCAGCATGCACACAGGTGTCGTGTTTAGACACCATCCCTGAAGAAAAATCGGGGAGTTGGAGTTGGGGATCTTTGCGCCTGGTGGCAGCATGATCTGTGTTTCTGTAGGTCAAATGCAAGCGCTTTGATTTGTCTTTACAAGAGATAGCGCTATACAAATTCCATGTATTAATTAATTAATATTTATCGATTTATTTTATTGTATTCTTTTATATCAAGGATAATGGAATAAGCACTCATGTGCTTTCTCATCCAGTCCCCGTGTGTATGCAGTGTTGTAAATTTTGCCATGGGTTCCCACCGGCACACAATGGCCTACTCTTACGAAAAAAGGAACAGGATTTAACATGTGCGCAAGATGTTCTGCGTGCGTTCGCACACGGGCCTCGGTTTACAGCCTCATCCCAAGGCTTTTGGGGAGAGTAGAGAGATAGAGAGAGAGACAGACAAACATACATACAGAGAGAGAGAGAGAGAGAGAGAGAGAGAGAGAGAGAGAGAGAGAGAGAGAGAGAGAGAGAGAGAGAGAGAGAGAGAGAGATATTTTTGATTGATACTTTTATATCGAGGATAATGGAATAAGCACTCTTGTGCTTTTTTTGCATCCAGTCCCCGTGTGTATGCAGTTTTGTAAATGTCATCTGTTCCCACCGGCACACGATGGCCTACTCTTACGAAAAGCGGAACAGGATTTAACGTGTGCGCATGATGTTGTGCGTGCGTACGCACACGGGGCCTCGATTTAAAGTCTCATCCAAAGGACTTTTGGGGAGAAAGAGATAGAGAGACAGAGAGACAGACAGACAGAGAGAGAGAGACAGAGTGAGAGACAGAGAAAGAGACAGAGAGAGAGAGACAGAGAGAGAGAAAGAGAGAGACAGAGAGAGACAGAGAGAGACAGAGAGAGACAGAGACAGAGAGAGACAGAGAGAGACAGAGAGAGACAGAGACACAGAGACAGAGACAGACAGACAGACAGACAGACAGACAGACAGAAGAGAGAGAGAGAGAGAGAGAGAGAGAGAGAGAGAGAGAGAGAGAGAGAGAGAGAGAGAGAGAGAGAGAGAGAGAGAGAGAGACATACACTCGCAGACGGAGAGCTTGGTTTTTCAGCTGTCTGTTTAGCTGATTGGCTGTTATTCCCTTGTTTAATTGGTTGGTTCATTCATTGGCTGTTTGGCTGTTTTTCCATTGGTTAGTTGGCTCTTTCATTCATTGGCTGTTTTGTTATATTTTCGTTGTGTGGTTAGCTGAGTTATACATTGGCTGTTTGGCTGTTATTCCAATGTTTACTTGGATGATTAATTCATTAGCTGACTGACATTTTTATTGGTTAGTTGGCTGGTTGATTTATTGGCTGTTTGTTTTTTTCATTGTTTTATTGGCTGGTTGATGTCATGTTACTACTGTTGTAGGGGAT
>JASPKP010000294.1:17500-30000 GCA_030674155.1 Stramonita haemastoma | reverse complement strand
TGCACCTGTGTTCACATGTAAGAACACACACACACACACACACACACACACACACACACACACACACACACACACACACACACACACATACATACACACACACAAACAACACACACACACACACACACACACACACACACACACACACACACACACACATTCAAACACACACATTCAAACACACTCTAATACAAGCACCACCCTCCACTGCTGTTCCTACCCTGACTTTAGTGTCTGGCTCAGAGTTCAGGACCTGCTGCTATCAGTGTGGAGTTATAGATATCACAGCAGGAAAAGAGGGTTGTATAGCAATTAATGCAGGCAGGGCTGTTAGGGGGGATTTGACTTCCTGTACAAAATAACTACTGACATTTCATGCTTAACAGGAAACAAGCCATAAGCCCCATCATTAGAAAGATAATAAAAAGCAGATTATAATCATACCAAACAGTTACAAGTTCAGATTCTATGTCTGTCTACCTTGGCAGATTAATCTGAACTGATTAATTTACAAATAAATTCCATATAAAAGTCATCATTTTCCAACTGCCACATCTTGGAACAGTCAAATAAAGTAGAACAAAAACAACCAGGGCCTTGCACTACAAGATGTACCCATGTCCTGCTGCCTACCTTACTTGCCTATACTTTAATCCTGGCAGCTGTAGACACATGCTAAGTACTCCACTCTAAACAATCCATCAGTGGCTGACTGCTGCTGAGCCAGTGGCCAGTGCAAAGTAAGTGTCTGTTTCACAGAGCTGTTTATACAGCTTTGTGTGCTGTTCTTTCACAGCTACTAAAGCAGTGCAGTGAGAGGATTTCTTGGCACTAATGCGCCCAGTCCTACCAAACACATAAGTTCTATAACGCTCATTTTGCACCTCTTTATATGATGAAAATGGGTGACTGAAAACAGAACTGGCACTTATCCTGCCCACTACACTTTGAGTATCTGCATCTCCCTTTTTTCTATGCTTTTAAACAGTTTTCTATTATGGTTTGTACAAACAGTGTCTCAAATTTGTTTTTTCATCTGGTGGGTTTTTGTGGTGCTGTGCAGTTTTGGAGAAACAACAGTCAGCTGCTCTTGCATCATCATGATTCTATTTGCTCTTCTCCCTCTCTAATGCAACAGCTCTCACATATTATTTACACCTTAATGATTCACTGATAAATAAAAAAATACACAGCACTCAAACTCTGATAAAAAGCACTGCTGGATTGTATAACAATAATAATAATAATAATAAAAAATGGAATTTATATAGCGCTATATCTTGCAAAACAAATCAAAGCGCTTGCATTCAACCAATTCTTGCGCATGTAGCCAACAACAATTTAGATTTTTAACGAATAACAACATAATCACCACCAGTCAGTAATATTGTTTTCCTGAACAGCTACGCCACATAGACATTAATGCACAGAGTAGTTTTTCAGTAGCTTTGTTCATAACTTTGATTCAGGAATATCTCTTAACACACTAAAATATACTCATCGCACACACACAGAAAGATGTGAAAACAAAGTATTTAAAGATCAGTACTGTAGTATTTGAGATAACAGAGAAACAGAAAGATAAAAAGAGGGAAAAAACAGCTCTGAGCACAGATTATAATACTTAACAACCAGGACACTGAGAGATAACACACACAGCCAGCCAGCCTCCTTCCTTTTCAGGAAAGGAATGTCTGGCGGTTGAGAGGGTTAGCAGCTTTCAGTGCTGCCGAACTAAAAGTGTGAAAAGGGGGTTCTATGGACAGCAGTGCCTCCTCCACACACACACACACACAACATGCATGCATGCATGCATGTCTGCACACACACACACAAACATACACATGCATGCACACATACACACACACTGACACACACATACATAAACACACACACACACTCACTCACACACACACTGACACAGTGCTGCATTTCAGACTCAAACAGCATGAATCATTCTCTCCCTCAGCAGACCCAACACTCAGAGCTACAGACCAGAGTACACCAGCTGACTGGCATTGCTGCAGCTTTTTCTCCCCCAGCGGACATATGTGGAACCTGTTCAAACACACACTGCAAATTAAAACCCATGAAAACAGATAGCAAAACAGGTGTAAGCATGGCTTAATTAGGGACAAGATAACTCAGAGGTCAGAGCACTTGCTTTCCCCAAGCTAAGGTTAAGCAACATCCAGCTTGGTTACCAAGTGGATGGGTGACAACACCTTGGCTTCAGTACAGTTCCCCAGTTCACCCAGCTGTAAATGGGTACCTGCCCTCTTTAGGGTCAGGGAAGGTAAGGCATTGAGGGATAAGAGATGGGCACTGCCCTCAACATGTTGGCCCCTAAAGAAGCTGAGGTCTCTGATACCTCAATCTCCTATGACCACATAGGTTACAGGACACTTTTACCTTTACCTTTTACGTATGATCAGGCAATGTAAAAAAAAAGTTTTAGAGTTTGGCTTGTTTGTTTGCTTGCTTGTTTGAAGAAGATAAACACACAGACACATACACAGACACATACAGACACACTCATACACAAAGAGAGAGAGAAAGACACACACACACACACACACACACACACACACACACACACACACACACACACACACACACACACACACACACACACACACACACACACACACGGTTTAATGTATTTGTTATAAGACACCAGGTTGTATGTTTTTTGTTATATGTAAGAATACCCTCATTATGAATAAGACACTGGGTGGAATGCCTTAGTCATAAGTAAGATACTATATCGAAGATTCTACAAATGAACAAGATACTACTACTACTACTACTACTACTACTACTACTACTACTACTACTACTACTACTACTACTACTACTACTACTACTACTACTACTACTACTGCTGCTGCTGCTGCTGCTGCTGCTGCTGCTACTACTACTACTACTACTACCACATACTACTACTACTACTACTACTACTACTACTACTACTACTACTACTACTACTACTACTCCTCCTCCTCCTCCTCCTCCTCCTCCTCCTACTACTACTACTACTACTACTACTACAACTACTACTACTACTAAGGATAATCAAGATAATTATAATAATAACGTGTATGCAATTGTTTTTTTTCAAATTTTGCCATCAGCTCCCACTGGCACTCAATGGCCTACTCTTTCGAGAGCCAGAACAGGTGTTAACGTGTGCACAAGATGTTCTTTATGCGTTTGCACAGGAAACCTCACTTAATAGTCTCATTTAAAGGGCTTTTCGCGGAAGTGGAGTCGGCACTGATGTTGGCTCCAGAAGAAAAATCCTCTTGAACAAGATTCGAACCAGGTCAGCAGATTACGAGCGCATCACTGACCACCAGGCTATTCCATCCCTGCATCAGAAAGAAGCATACAGACACATAGTTTCTGAGTATGTTGATCTAGACCCTTTATAGAGGGAGGCAAGCAAAGGATTTAGTACATTTTTTTTTGTAGTCAGGCCAATGGCACATTTGTTGTCTCCTTATCAGCATGAATACTAATTAGTGGTTAGTCATAGCTTGTTGAGGCAAACAAGTGTGACAGTTTTCCTACCACACTAACTAAGTATATCAGACTTGCAGTTGCATCATACAGAGACAGATATACTTTGAGAAAGAGAGACATGCAGACAAGCAAAGAAAATACGAAAATACACATATGGAGAAGGATAGAGAGAGAGAGAGTGAGAAACAGACAGACAGACAGACAGACAGACAGACAGAAAGACAGACAGACAGACAGACAGACAGACAGATGGTTCAGACACAAATAAAACTGTTTGGAACCTGACCACTTTTTGAGTTTGACTGCAGTGTCTTCAGTGTAGCCTGTGTGGTCCTCAGCACTTTTCCTGCAGCTTTCTGCTTGGCTTCTGTTGCTGCCAGCCTTGTCTTAGTTAATTTCAGGTTGGTCTGTGTTGATTCCAGCTTGGCCTGTGTTGCCTCCAGCTTGGTGTCCAAAGCTGTCAGCATAGTTCTGATTCCCTTGAGCTCCATACCTGACGCAGAGGGCTTCCCACTGGTTTTAACAACAAAAAATTCAGTTAAAAAATAAAGGAGAAACTTAACCTCCACTTTGGTTCAGTGGTTAGTTATGTCAACATTTATAAATATTACAGAAATAAATATTTCTTAGTATTTGAATGTTTTTGTACTTTTTCATTTAAATGCCGGTATGTCAAAATATACAAAGTGCTTTGCAGCCACTGTCAGCCATGATGCCTTGATATTCAAGCCAATCTGTCACATGTGGTGAAATCTTGTTCTGCATCTATGATACAGGTGTCAGACCTGAGTATGTCACTGTAGCTGTCCATTGTATTATGACCAAGCAGTGGTGACATGGCAGTCAGATTATGGTGTTTGTCTCCGGCTACACTCTCACAATCCAAACACTCGCTAGTGATGCAGAAGGTTTACATGCAATCCTACATAACCCTGTTATTCAGTGCATCCAATGTCATAGGCATCCAATAGAATTGTTACTCCTGTCACAAAAATTAGTGTGGCCAAACTACGTTTTCTAAATGAAAGTCTTCAGGTGTAGTTAATTTGTCAATAAACGTAGCACATGCTATAATTATATATTCTACGTTGATGTACACAGCTGATTGTCTAAGAGAAGGCTGGCTATGCTCTACATACGCAGCTGATTGTCTAAGAGAAGGCTGGCTGTACTCTACATACACAGCTGATTATCTAACAGAAGGCTGGCTATGCTCTACATACGCAGCTGATTGTCTAAGAGAAGGCTGGCTATACTCTACATACACAGCTGATTGTCTAACAGAAGGCTGGCTATACTCTACATACAAAGCTGATTATCTAACAGAAGGCTGGCTATACTCTACCTACACAGTTGATTGTCTAAGAGAAGGCTGGCTATACTCTACATACACAGCTGATTATCTAACAGAAGGCTGGCTGTACTCTACATACACAGCTGATTGTCTAACAGAAGGCTGGTTGTCTGTCACCACTTTCTAGCTTGATGGCAGTCACACTTCAGATGTCACAGCTTAGTGCCAACCTCTGTCACCTGTCACCTAGAACTGACATCACACTAAGTCTTCAGAAACTGTCATCTGCTTTGTGTAACTGTTTGTTTTACCAGTGACAACTGCAACACGGTCAGGAATAAGAACAGAGGGATGGTGTTTAGTGCTGGGTAGAAACATGTGACCATTGTCAGTTAGCAGCACAAAGTAAGTCATGACAACCAGTACGTGCCTATGCACTTTGACACTTTGTCTGCTTCAAGGCTGGTGGAATGATCTCTTCAACATCGTCTTTCTATCTCACTGTCTTCTTCTTCTTCTTCTTCTTCTTCTTCTTCTTCTTCTTCTTCTTCTTCTTCTTCTTCTTCTTCTTCTTCTTCGTCTCTATCCCATAAAACATTTTATCTATATCTATTTTAGCATTAGATTCGTTGATTCCTTCTTTATAAAACCATACCACTTTAAAGGACAATAGTGATCAGTTGTCAAAGATCTCACACTCCCCAAGCTAGGGTTAAGCAGCATTGAGTGTGGTTACCTCTTGGATGGGTGACCGTTTGTGCACTTTGCTTTGGTGTGGTCCCCCAGTTCACCCAGCTGTAAATGGGTGCCTTCCTTCTTTAGGGACAGGGTAAGGTAAAGCAAATAGGGAAAGGAGATCGGTGCTGCCCTCAATATGCTGGCCCTAGAGAGGTAGAGGTCTCTACAACATCGCTTTCCAATGCTTGCATCTCATATTACGTTATGAAAATGCACTTTTTATCTTCGTCATGTAAAAGAAATTCATTCCAATGTCAGTGCAGTTCACATCAAAAGTTTTTTGCAGTATTTACCGCCTATTTATCACAAGCTTTTAGCACTACGACTTGGTTCTCTGCTTTGACAGAGAAAAAAATTCTCTGAATTTGGAGGATAGTTGCCTGTATGCCAGGGTACTTGCAAACAGCCGTACATGCACACGTCTCATCTTGTATGTACTTAGGATTTCCCAGTGACTCTCAGGCAGTCAGACAGACAGAGTGCACATTGTGGATGATGTCTCATCTTGTGTGTACTTAGGATTTCCCAGTAATTCTCAGGCAGTCAGACAGACAGAGTGCATATTGTGGATGATGTCTCATCTTGTGTGTACTTAGGATTTCCCAGTAATTCTCAGGCAGTCAGACAGACTGGATATTGTGGATGATGTCTCCTCTTGTGTGTACTTAGGATTTCCCAGTGATTCTCATGCAGTCAGAGAAAGTGCATATAGTAATAATAATAATAATAATAATAATAATAATAATGATAATAATAATAATAATAATAATAATAATAATAATAATAATAATAATAATAATAATAATAATAATAATAATAAATGGAATTTATATAGCGCTATATCTTGCAAAAACAAATCAAAGCGCTTGCATTCAACCAATTCTTGCACATGCAGCCAACAACAATTTAGATTTTTAACGAAATCAATACATACACACACACACACACACACACACACACACACACACACACACACACACACACACACACACACACACACACAACACACACACACACACACACACACACACACACACACACACACACACACACACACACACAGAGAGAGAGAGAGAGAGAGAGAGAGAGAGAGAGAGAGAGAGAGAGAGAGAGAGAGAGAGAGAGAGAGAGAGAGAGAGAGAGAGAGAGAGAGAGAGGTTAAAACACTTTGGCAGGGTGGTGGATATTTCGGCTGTTGAGAGCAGGGGCAGAAGATGAAACAGGATAGGAAAGTCTTAGCTTTGAAATAAGTGTGACTTGAGGCTGGATTTAAATGTGTCATAGGTAGGCTTTTTACGAAGGGAGAGAGGGAGATCGTTCCAGATCACTGGACCAGAAACATCAACGGCCGACGGTGGATTGATTGAATCTAGGTATTTGTAAGCACAGGGTATCTGCATATTGTGGATGATTTCTCATCTTGTGTGTACTTAGAATTCCCCAGTGATTCTCAGGTAGTCAGACAGACAGAGTGCATATTGTGGATGACTCTCAGGGTGTTAAGGCAGAGAACGCCTAACAGCAGCACACACTTTTGATTGACCAGACAACAGAACATAGGCAGATAAAGCCAAAGGAAGGCAAGGCAATAGGTTGAATGACAAAAGCCAATCACAATGTAATGAATAAAGAACTTCAGTCTGGTAACTATGGCAGGTGTAACTTTTTTTTAACAAAGTAAAGGACAGACAGATAAACAGACAGACAGACAGACAGACAGACAGACAGACAGACACACACACACACACACACACGTAATCAAGATGGCGGAAACGGTCAGTCGCCAGACTCCAGCGTAAGAAGTTACTCGCAGTTGTACGGGTAGTATGACCAGGACTACCAGATCGAAAAGTCAGGGCGCTCGCGCATCCTTCCCAGCAGCGAAAAAAACCAAAAGCTGCGGGAAAGGAAGCGCAGAGTCGGAAGAACCAGGTCTTCCCGCCCTGACTGGATCTGCTGCCCGGTCTGTTAATGGCGGCCAGCCACAGGAACAGCCAGAACAGCCAGCGCTCCCTGTGGATGCGGTAAGTGCCGTTAATGATCTGAAGGCAGTTATCAAATCATTATGTGATCGAATCAAAAATTTGGAAAAAACGGTTGAAGACCAAAAGAAAGTGCTCAATACTTTTCTTGCCGAAAAGTCGACTAGATCTGTTTGTGTTAGGGACGGAGCAACACAGACAGACAATGTGTCCAAAAGAAGAAGAGCAAGCCCGACTGGCACAAGCAGATCTAGTCCCTCCTATGCTGAAATTTGTAAGTTGAAGTCCACCCAGGCAGTTGCGGGAACAGTACCAAAGCCAGCTGCACTGCCTGTGGTTGACAAGACTTCAAAACAAAAAAAGGACAACAAAAGACCTGTAGTCCAACAAAATGACGTCAAAATGGTCAAAACATCAAATGACGCCATGAAAAAATCTACCGTTCCAAAACCTAAACCAAAAAAGAATGAGGATTCAGAACTCCCTCATGTTGTCATTCTTCATGATTCTGTAGCAAACAGAGTCAATGACAAGAGGTTGGGCCGTTCCTACGGCTTTGATGCCTTCTCCCACAAAGCATACACAATAGACAGTATCTCTTCTACATACCATTCTGTGATTTCTTCTTCTGAAAAATCCCCAGATGCTGTTGTAATCCTCTGTGGGGTCAATGATTTAAAGAAAAAAGATTCAGAACTTTGTAGCAAATTGTTTATAAAATGCGTGAAAGAAATTGCAACAAAACATCCAAAATTAAAAATAATAGTTAGCAAAATTGCTCCTGTAAAACATACAGAGCTGAACTTGAAACGAGAAGTTTTCAATGCTCTTATCATGTCTGCTCTTTTTGGTGTTGACAATGTCTCTTTTGTTAGTCATGCCAGTCTGAACAACGAATACAGGACCCTTAGAGACGGTATTCACCCTACGTCCAGAGGGGCCAGTGTGTTGGCAGGGAACCTGGGCAGGCATGTACGAGGACTCTTCTGGGAAACTCCAAAGAAGACCAGACGTTTCCTCCCACGCCTGCCTGGACCCTACCCATATGTGCCACAGCATCCACGCTATGGAGGAGGCCCTATGGAACCGTGGGGAAGTAGATTTGATATATTGAATGAATGGTTGTATTAGTTGAAAAGAAAAAGAATATATATATATATATATCTCTCTCTCTTTTTCTTCTTCTTTTTTTTTTAAAGGAGTAAGTACATGTCATGCCCCGTACTCTTTGCGTTAACTTTTTTTAAAAAGTGTTTGCTTCAATCAGCACATATTACTGATTGTTTTCCCCGCCACTTGTTGACTGCATTTTGATAAATCCAGTCTGTTCTAGTTTGGAAGTTGTTCCCATTATTGTTCATTCCTGTTAATCTAGTTGTTTTGAGTGTTTCTTTTTCTTTTCTTTTCTTATCTATTTATAGATTTTTTTGTTGTTTGTTTGTTTGTTTGTTTGTTTGTTTGTTTTGTTTTGTTTTTTTTAGAGAGGGCATTTCCTTCTTCTTAGTCTCTAATCACATTATTTCTGTCTTTAATTTTTTTTTTTTTTTTTACACTCGTCTTTAGGAACTAAACATAAACAGGTTTGGTTGTTTGTTTGTTTCTTGCTTGTTGTTTATGGTTGTATTATTATTATTTTTTTTGTCAATGAAGAATCATAATAACATTGCAATATTGCAATGGAATTGTCGATCTATTTTGAGAAATCTACATTTTCTTATTCAACATCTTTCAAAAAATAAGTATCATTTGTTACTTCTGCAGTCATTGAATATAAGTAGAAGTAAACTTCCCAGACTAACAGGTTATTACTATCCACCCGTCTTTCAGTCTGAAGATGACAAAGGAAAAATTAACACTGCTATCTATATCCAGGAAAACTTAGATTATATTCACATTCCTCCACCTTACAAAACGGTAAGGAATATCAATGCATGTGCAGCGAGAGTTAAGTTTGATGAATCACTTATAATAAATGTAATGTCGGTATACCTGCCAAAAGGTCCTGATAATGAAAACATGGAGTGGCTACCTTTGTTACAAGACCAAAATGAAAAATGGTTAGTGGGTGGCGACTTTAATGCCCACTCACCATTCTGGGACAGGGATTGTACAGTGAATATAAATAACCATTTTGTTGAAAACATTGTGGATTCAACTTTATGTTTATTAAACAATGGGAGTGTAACACGAATCCCTGATTCTGCAAACCACAGAGCATCTGCTATTGACCTCTCTTTAGTATCTCCTGTAATTGCTCCTAACTGTGAATGGAAAACCATTAAAGATACTTTAGGCAGCGATCACTTACCTATTGTAATTACTATAAACAACAGACAGGTCTCTAGCAGTGTTTCTGAGGATAAAATACCCAAATTCAATTATCGTAATGCTAATTGGAATGCTTTTCACAGTATTCTCTCTCAATGTAAAACTGATGAATTTATAGCTAGTAATATAGATGAAGCATATGCTAAATTTGTTGAAGCTGTTATAAATGCAGCAAATAAATCCATTTCGAAATGTAGCTTAGTAAAGTCAAATAAACGCTTTGGCAATGTTTGGTGGAATGAGTCGTGTGAAATAGCAAGGCAATACAAAAAGAAATCATTTAATATCTATCTTAAAGACAGGACTAATGTAAGTAAAATTTTAGAAATGAAAAAGGCAAAAAGTTATTGCAATAAAGTAATAGCACAAGCTAAGCTTCAGCACTGGTCAACCTTTTGTAAAAATGACATATTAGGCTCAAAAGATCAACAAAAGTTATGGAAAAAACTGAAAGAGATGAAAAACGGTATAAATTTACCAGATTATCCAATAAAATTAGACAAAAAGGAATTCCCAACCCCCTTTGAAAAGGCTGAAGCTTTTGTAGACATTTTTTCTGAGACAAGTCGTTCAGAGGGGTTAGCTGAAAAAGACAGAATTTATAGAGCAAAGGAAGCATGCCTAGGAAAATATACAGATCCGAAAGAAGATAAAGACCATTATACAAATGCCCCCATTACTTTCCAAGAATTAAAGGATGCCATTTCTTCCCTTAGCTCCAAGAGATCTTCGGTGGGTATTGATGCTATTTCTAATGAAATGATAAAGCACTTGCCTAAAAATTGTACTATATTTCTTCATAAATTTTTCCAAAAATGTTGGTCAGAAGGAAGTATGCCATCATTATGGAAGCAATCTGTAGTTGTACCTATTCATAAACAAGGTAAACAAAAATCCGATGTAAGTAGTTATAGACCTATCTCACTGACCTCTCATGTAGGAAAGTTAATGGAAAGAATAATATTGAATAGACTTGTTCATTACTGTGAGAAAAAGAATATTATTCCTGTATGTCAAGCAGGTTTTAGGAAAAATCGATCAACAATAGATCATCTTATTAAACTTACTACTCAAATAAAGCATCAATTTGCCAGACGAAAAAATGTACTTGCTACTTTCTTTGATATCAGGAAAGCATATGATCAAGTATGGCACTTACGATTACTGCATAAGCTTAAAATGATTGGTCTGTCTGGATGCATGTATAATTATTTTAAAATGTTTTTGAGTAATAGATCTATTCAAACAAAAATTGGACACTTTTACTCAAGTCCAAGGTTTATAGATATGGGGATTCCCCAAGGATCAGTAGTGGCACCAATGCTTTTCAATATTTTAACATACGATCTTCCCAATGCAGTGTCCAAAAATATTGAACTGGTTCAGTATGCAGATGACTTATGCGTATGGATGAAAGTTACCATGAAAAGACACACTCAATTACGATCTCTTAACTACATTAAAAAGGCTTATCAACATGAGTTAAGTAAAATATATACGTTTATGAAAGAAAATGGATTAATGCTATCCTCTGAAAAATCACATATGATGCTTTTCAATACAGGCTACGATCCACAGGTACTACCTTCCTTTCAAATTGGAGATTCTGTATTAGAATACAGACAAACTGCAAAATTTTTAGGGGTATTTCTCACTTCAAAACTAACATGGAATAACCACATTGAGCATGTCCTGACTAAAGCCAGAAAAAGTCTAAATGTGGCGCTCCACCACAAAATGAGTCGCTTAGCACATTACCCAATTTTGCGCTAGGAGCCATTAAAGGCAGGTGGGGGTCAAGTTGTCAATTTTGAGATTTTGATTGATTATTAAACTATTTCGGTTTATCTACCTTATTATGAAATATTAAGGCATCATTTTTATTCCTTTTGCTTTTAAAAGTGTTTTGAAAATACCCAAGCCCTCATTCTAACATCCTGTTACGAAAATAAACTTGCCCGTTTCTCATTTTGTCACATCCTGCAGTCTATCATTTCAATTTGTAATAACTTTGCACAGAATTGTCCGATTTTCAATCCGTTTTTTGTATTTGATAGCCACTGTATTGCCCATTGATAATATGCCATTAACTAAAAATTGACCGCTGGTGCACTCCGACTTATTATGTGGTGGAGCGTCACAAATGTCCTAAAAATTGTTAGCAAACAACAATGGGGCCAAGATATTTCATCTCTTATTCATTTAGCAACAGCTCTTGTTCGTTCGAAGTTAACTTATGCACAGGAATTTTTTTTCTCTGCTCCTAAATATTTATTGAGAAAAATGCAGAGTGTAGATAGCAAGTCTTTCAAATTGGCAATTGGCGTTCCTGTACATGCATCAACTTTAAGAATGTACGCTGAAATAGGTATCTTACCTTTTGAAGAGCAAATTCACCTTGCTTCAGCAAAGTATATTTTAAGAGGTTCTACTATTCCGAATTCTAATTTAAAAGAACTTACGTTAAAATCTGATGTCAGTTTTCCCAAGAGAGCCAAATCCATACAATCACTGACAACAATCAGCTCATACACTTCTGATCTGTTCATTTCTTCAGGAATGAACATCAGAAGTGTAGCTCCTCGACCAGGTTTTTCTACCATTCCAAAGTGGGAACTATTCAGAGCTGAGTA
>JASPKP010000294.1:0-5000 GCA_030674155.1 Stramonita haemastoma | reverse complement strand
TTTAAAGAGGGGAAACTCCAGCAGTACTTCCTGCGCTCCTCTTTTACTCCACTTACAAAAGAACAGGACGTGTAAGAGGCTATAACAATGTTTCGACATTCATTTCATTTTTGTCCGGTGAGAAAAACAGGTAGAGGGGTAGGGAAGAAGGAGAGGAGACAGACAACTTACAGACTTTCTGACAGATCAAGACAGACAGGACGTAGAGAGATAGACAGACAGATGGACAGACTAACATACAAACCCTAAATCACTGTATCATCTTAAACTATGGAATCAAGAGCAGAGATGCCTATCATTGCACGCAAGAAATCATAAACCTTAAAACAATATGGAAAAACAATTACAGAAGCTTAGGAAGCGTTAGCATCTCAAGTTCAGCAAGCCTGGACTACAATTCAACATAGTATCTCAAATTCAACATCATATTAGCCCAAAGTCAATTTATTATAGACAGCAACGAAAATTCACAATAGAACCAAAGGCACAATGTAGATATACGATCTTCCGTTAGCAGTAAGCAGATGCTACAACTGGGATTTTCAAGACAAGGAAACCGTTAACTGCCGACAGACAGGTTTGCAACATAGCTGTTGAAGGGGAGACACTAGAAATATTTCTGCCACTTTTTATCTCCCTTGCATGCCAAGCACAGTTACACAGGAGACAACTTGTATAGAAATTTAGTTTACTTTTGTCCAGAGAGAGAGAGAGAGAGAGAGACAGACAGACAGACACAGACAGACAGTGGGAAGGGAGAGAGAGAGAGAGAGAGAGAGAGAGAGAGAGAGAGAGAGAGAGAGAGAGAGAGAGAGAGAGAGAGAGAGAGAGAGAGAGGACAGAAGAAGAGAGCAGACAGACAGACAGACAGACAGACAGACAGGACAGACAGACAGAGACAGACGACAGACAGACAGAAGACAGTGGGGAAGGGGGGGGGGAGAGAGAGAGAGAGAGAGAGAGAGAGAGAGAGAGGAGAGAGAGAGAGAGAGGAGAGAGAGAGAGAGAGGAGAGAGAGAGAGAGAGAGAGAGAGAAGACAGACAGACAGACACACACACACACACACACACACACACACACACACACACACACACACACACACACACACACACACACACACACACAGACAAAGGGGAGGGGGAGAGAGAAGGGGGGGGGAGTGCAGCATACCATAATGTGCACATATTCTGCCTTTGTAAACACAGTCAGTCATCCATGAATATCGCACAGACATATTGAATTTCCTTTTCATGGTTTTATTTCAGCTGCGAGCCGGCTACCCGACCCTCATTCCAGCTTTCTTGGCTGAATGGGGAGGTAGGCTTTTCCCAGTGCTCTGACCAGCAGTGACAATGACTACCAACTGACATTCATTTTTGAAATCTTTCACAATCATTTGAAAATATCATGGAGCACAATTCCAATACGCTGTTATAGCACAAGAGTGACAAAATACTTTTCAATTCCAACCACAGCATTACTACAGCCAAAAAACACAAACATCCTAAAAAGCAAATGCAAAACAGCTTGTTTATAGCCCCGCTGACCACACTTCGTAACATTTTGGGTCTGAGAATAAAACTGTGCAACTTTAATGTAGTTGCACAGTTTTATTTTGAGATCTAAAATTTTACGAAGTGTTGACTATATTCTTCAGATCAGAACAGGGTATAAAATCAACTCTACTGATGTTCCTTGTATCATCACTTTGGTCAAACATAAGGGTCAACCCAGGATGGGCACCGCGTTGTAGGAAGAAACTACAACCATACATAAAATGATAAACCGAAACCAGACTCCTTAAAACAACCCTATCTTTAGTGACCATAACTTTCACTCGTATCAGACGAGAAAAGCCCGATTCTCTGATACCGTGATTATTGTTTATACAATAATATCCCTACCGACCACGAAAGCCATATCAGGGCTGCCACCTCATTCAGTTTCAGTGGCTCCGGTAAATTTCAATTTCAGGTTCAAAACCAACACCTAAAACTTTCAAATATCTAACACCGTCCATCTAAACAACAACAACAACATTAATTCTTTCATTCCCACAGCCCGGTTTACCAGTCTGCAGACTTTTCTTCTTTTCCATCCCAGTGCCCGGTATACAGGTCTCCACTAATAAACACCCTTCCTTCCCACAGCCCGGTAAACCCGGCTCAGCAGGGGGCGTTCTGTTCTTCCAGTTAGTTGCCTATCAGTCGTCAGCCACTAACAGGTCTTTGTTTATGTAAGGAATACCATGCTGGGCAGCCTCCCTTCCTCCTTCCCTCCCTCCCCCCTCCCCCCTCAATCTTGACCTGTCAGCATCTTGACCCTTCAGCCACTACCCAGTCTATGTAGCCGTGAATGGAACGCAGTTCCAGATTACCCAACAGATTACTGCATTGGTCTTCCAGCTCTCACCTCCCCCCCCCCCCTGAAAGTAGTCCCTTGAGAAATTACTTGGTTTTAGAATGAGTGTAAGAGTGTGTGTGAAGATGTGGCTTATTTCTTGGCTGTGAAAATGGAAGGTGGAGAGAATTCGGATTCTGATCAAGGTGTATCATACATGTGTCACCTATGTGTGACATATCATGTGATACTTGGACAGAAATGCAAACATATGTAGTTAGAGAACATGTAATACTATCTGTATATAAAAAGTGTGCAAAATAGTGTGGGGGATTGCTCTCTTTATTGGTGTGTGGTAGTCATACAGTCTACAAAAAAGAGAATAAACTGTTGATGTGTTGGGGACAATCATGGTGACAATGGTGACAGCTCTCATGGAGTATTCACATAAAAAATGCAAGGGATGTACATGAGGCATCAGTTGGTGAGTACAAGCATGAAACATACAACTGCCTAGAAAAAATACTGATCTGCATGGAGTGCATGATGGCATACCTGTTTTTTACTGTCAATTTACCTGTTTTACACCTGTGTCATCTGTCATGTTACTGTGAAGTGTCAACATGGTCACCAACACCATTCCATCAATTTCCCACACAATGATATATGACATTCTTTGGTTCATATAATATAGGCTACTGCTGTAGGTCTGTAAAGTAAGTACCCCATTATGCTAAGTGTTTTGGTCTGAAAATCCGGGAATGAAGGGAAGAAACAGACAAGAGGAACCTGGGAATAAAGGGAAGCATAGTAAGTGTAAATGAGAGAATGATAGAGAAATCTGTAGCCTAACTTTTGTTGTTCTACCACTTTTATCACTTCAGATACCTGTATACTTCATGAAAATACATGACTAAGTTCCCATCTATATAGGATGCATCAATGGTAAAGGTATATAACCATGTCTAATTCACGTTGTTATTATTATTATTATTATTATTATTATTATTATTATTATTATTATTATTATTATTATTATTATTACTATTATTATTATTATTATTTTGTGTGTATTTTTGTTCTGTTCTCTCTCTTTTATAACCGTCAGTCATTTACTGACATGGTTACTTTTTTTCCTCTAAAGCTCCAGAGTCTGTCAATAAACTATTGTGACTTGTGTGACACAATGAATTTTCGCAAGACCCTTTATAAGATCAGTTCCAGGATCCTTCAGTATTCACTATATAATGTAACCCCCCCCCCCCCCCCCCTCCCCCCTCTTCTTCCCATCCCCACCTCACAACGATTCTGTGCCAGTGTCTTGTCTACGATTTTGTTGTTTTGAATGTGCATGCGTCATTGTCCTTTTAAAATCTAGGCGACTGGTGTTCTTGCCGCTGTTGTTACATGATAATAATAATAATAATACATGGAATTTGTATAGCGCTATATCTTGCAAAAACAAATCAAAGCGCTTGCATTCAACCTACACGACGCACAATCAGCAACTATTTACAGTTTTGACAAATTCGAATGTACACACACACACACACACACACACACACACGCACGCACGCACGCACGCAGCACGCGCGCACGCACACACACCCACAAACGTTATGCACTTTGGCAGGTGGATGTTGAAGGCAGGGACAGGTAAGAGATGGAAGCGGAAGGAGAAAAACTTAGGTTTGAAATAAGTGTGTCTTGAGGTTGGATTTAAAAGTGTCATAAGTAGGCTTTTGTCGGTGGGAGAGAGGAAGGTCGTTCCACATCGATGGACCGGAAACAGAGAAAGAGCATGATCATGATCATGATCTTCTTCTTCTTCCTCATCTTCGGAATTCTTCTTCAAAATTCTTCTTTTTCTTCTTCTCAATTGTTCTTCTTCTTCGGAATTCAAGAAGAAGAAGAAGAAGAAGAAGAAAAGAGATGATGATGATGATGATGATGATGATGATGATGATGATGATGATGATGATGATGATGAGAAGAAGAAGAAGAAGAAAGAAGAAGAAGAAGAAGAAGAAGAGAAGAAGAAGAAGAAGAAGAAGAAGAAGAAGAAAAACAATGACAACATTAACACCACCACCACCAACAACAACAAGAGGACGAAAAACATTTTTTTTAATGAAGAACAAGAAGAACAAGAAAGGAATAGAAGATAAAGAATTCAAAAAATGAAGAATTCCAAAAAAGAAGTAGTAGAAGAGTTGCGAAGAGGGATTCCGAAGAAGAACAAGAACAAGAAGAAAAATTCCGAAGAAGAATTACGAAGAAGAAGAAGAAAGAAGAAAGAAAGAAAGAAAGAAAGAAGAAGAACAGAAGACAGACAGACAGACAGACAGACAGACAGACAGACAGACAGACAAGACAAGACAGACAAAAAAAAGAAGAAGAGAATTCCGAAAAAGAAGAGAATCTCGAAGGAGAGAGTTCCGTAGGAGAAAAAGAACCAGAACAAGAAGAAGAAGAAGATGAACAAGAACAAGAAGAAAAAGAATTACGAAAAGAAGAATTACGAGGAAGAAGAAAAATTCGAAGGAAAAGAGTTCCGTATGAGAAAAGAAGAAGACGAAGAAGACGAAGAAGAAGAAGAAGAAGAAGAAGAAGAAGAAGAAGAAGAAGAAGAAGAAGAAGAAGAAGAATAGAAAAGAAA
>JASPKP010002934.1:0-21401 GCA_030674155.1 Stramonita haemastoma | reverse complement strand
AATTTTAGTCAACTGGTAAACTTTTTGGGGCAAGTATTTGCATAGATGATATATGTGGTAGAACCAGCTGAGATTTTCATCAATTGTTAATCTTAGTACTAGAGAGGTTTGATCAATTGCTTCATTTTTATGTAAATTTTAAACAGTTTATGTGATAAATTCTGTCGCTTTTGTCTGGTGGTGATAAGCATGCATTTTGTTTTTTGGGGATGAATAGACATATGGTTTTGTTCTGTCCATTTGACAAGTTCGTCAGTGCTTTTTTGTAATAAGGTTGTGAGATAGTCAATGTCGTTATGGCTTGTATGTATGGTTGTGTCATCAACAAAAAGTTCACATTTGGAATGGATATGTAAAGGAAGGTCATTTATATATAATGAAAAGAGAATTGGTCCCAATATGGATCCCTGTGGTATTCCATGATGAATGGTTTTTAGTTTGGATGTTGATGTAACTATTGAGACACACTTTTGCCTGTTTGCAAGATAGGAATCTAGTAGTCGTAGTGTTTCTGTTGAAATTTTATACAGGTCTAGCTTTTTAAGGAGAAGTTTGTGGTCAATTGTATCAAATGCTTTTTTGAAATCAACAAATAATACTCCACAAAATTTATTGTCATTAATGTTTGATAGCCAGTTGTCTACAAGACTGGTTAGTACTGTATGTGTATGGCACGAGCGCTTTTGTCTAAATCCAGACTGGTTAGGATGAAGTAAGTTATTGGTTTCTATATGACAGACTTAGTGTTAATTGGAGGAAAGTTCGCCGCACTCACAGCCATCGACAATGATGTGGACACATTGGCCAACAACATCAAAGAAGTGCTAACAACAGCAGCAGAAGAAACATTAGGAAGAAGCAGAACAAAGAAACAACTTTGGGTGACAAATGAGGTTCTTGACCTCTGCGACAAAAGAAGAGAACTTAAAAAACAAAAGTTCACAAGTCAAGAAGCTTACAAGAAGTACATGGATAGCCACAGAGAAGTGAGGAAAAAGATGAGAGAAGCCAAAGAAGCGTGGATAGAAGAACAATGCAACAACATCGAAGCTGGAATGACCAAGGGAAACAGCAAAACAGCTTACGACACTTTGAAAGCACTAACAAAAACCACACAGCCTAAAGCCTCTGTTATTGAAGACAAAGAAGGAAATCTTTTAACGGAAAACAATGCCATCCTCCAACGCTGGACAGAATACTGTGAGGGATTGTACAACTACCCACTACGCCCAGATACCAACATAGTTTCTGACAAACCCCTGAACACCAAGATAAAGACCCACCAATACTAAGGTGTGAAGTAGATGCAGCTATTAGACAATTGAAGAAGGGGAAGTCCCCTGGAATCGATAACATCCCAGCTGAACTCATAAAAAATGGAGGGAATGAAACAGCAAGGCGATTCACAGAACTTTGTCAGAAGATCCACGACACCAAAGAATGGCCAAAAGAATGGACACAGTCTCTTGTAATACCCCTGCCAAAGAAAGGAAACCTCAAACAATGCCAGAACTACAGAACCATCAGTCTCATAAGTCATCCTAGCAAGATCATGCTGCAGGTAGTCCTCAACAGACTGAAAAACCAAGCGGAAAAACTCCTGGCAGAAGAACAAGCGGGCTTTAGACCAAAACGCAGCACAATGGAACAAATTTTCAATCTGAGAATTCTGATAGAGAAGCATCTCCAACACCAAAAAGACTTGTACCACAATTTCATAGACTTTAAAAAGGCCTTTGACAGGGTATGGCATGACGGCCTCTGGCAAGAACTCAGGCACTTCAACATTGACAGCTGTCTAATTGAAGTCATCAAAGCTCTGTACGAGAACGCAGAAAGTGCAGTTTTTATGAATAATCACGTGGGCGAGTTCTTCAAGACCACGGTTGGGGTTCGCCAGGGCTGCCTTCTCTCACCTGTACTCTTCAACCTCTTCCTCGAAAACATCATGACAGAGACACTGCAAAACCACCACACTTCCATCTCCATTGGTGGAAGACCCCTTTGCAACCTCAGATTTGCAGATGACATTGACCTCATGGGCAGCAGCAAACAAGAACTGCAAATCCTCACAGACAATTTAACAGATCGAGCGAGCGCATACGGCATGGAGGTCAGTACAGAGAAATCAAAGATCATGGTCAACAACGCGAGTAATGACATCACGGAAATAAAGATGAATGGAGAAACACTAGAAGAGGTGAGCCAATTCAAATACTTAGGCTCCATCCTAACAAAAGATGGCACATCAAACAATGAAGTGAAAGCTCGCATTGCAACAGCAACATCTGCTCTAGTCAGACTCGAGAAGATCATCAGAAGCAACAACATCAGCTTCTGCACCAAATACCACCTTTACAAATCCCTCGTGATATCTATCCTCCTATATGGCTGTGAATCATGGACTCTGACAGCAGAGTTAGAGAGGAGAATCCAAGCATTCGAGAACAAGTGCCACAGAAGACTCCTCAAAATATCATACAAAGAACACAAGACCAATAACTATGTGATAGAAGAAATCAAAAAGCGTGTGGGCCCCCAAGAGCCTTTGCTCTCCACCATAAAGAGGAGAAAGCTGATGTGGTTTGGTCACACCACAAGACACAACACCCTAGCAAAAACCATCCTGCAAGGAACAGTCGAGGGCAAGAGAAGAGGGCAGAGAGAAGAAGAGGCCGCCAAAAGAAATCATGGGTTGACAACATCAAAGACTGGACCGCCCAACCCCTGCAACACCTCCTACTAGCCACGCAGGATCGTGAAGCATGGAAAAAGATCTCTGTTGCGTCTTCTCTCATGTCCCCCCTACGTCCCTTGGGACATGGGACTGAGTGAGTGAGTGAGTGTTAATTCATATGTTTTTCCAGGGGTTTTGAAAGGATAGGTATAATAGAGATTGGTCTACAGTTTGAAGGATCTGAAGTATCACCAGACTTGTAGATGGGGATCACTTTTAGCACATTTGAAGGCATTGGGGAAATAGTTCTTATCAAGGCAAGTAGTAGGCCTCTATCAGTCGGTGTCGACTATGGAATTCGCGCCAAAAGAAAGGTCATTTGTGCAGCGACAACGCCGGCTGTGGCTGGTCAGTCCAATGTGGGAGTGGCAGTCTCTGTTGCATCTGATGCAGATGTGGCTTGTTGAGGTGGCTGGAGCACATGCCTTCCGCTTGGCTCTCTTTTCGTTTGCTGTGGTGTGGATATTTTCTTCACCACATTTCAGCTGTTTGTGGAGAACACTGCGCCATTTGCTGCGGTCAGCTGCTACCTCCTCCCAGTTCTCTAGGTTGATGTCCAGGGCTTTCATGTCACGCTTGCAGACATCTTTGTAGCGCAGTTGGGGGCGGCCAATGCTTCTCTTGCCGGAGGCAAGTTCACAATAGAGGAGATCTTTAGGAATGCGTCCATCCTCCATCCTTCGCACGTGACCAAGCCATCTGAGTCTGGGTTGTCTGAGGAGTGTGTACATGGTGGGAAGACCTGCAACCTCGAGGACCTGAGCGTTGGTAACTTTGTCACTCCAGTGGATGCTGAGGATGCGACGGAGAGAGCGCAGGTGGAAGCTGTTCAGTTTGCGCTCCTGTTTGGAGTATGTTGTCCATGTTTCACTGCCATAAAGGAGAGTGCTGACGATGCAGGCATTGTACACTGCCATCTTGGTGGAAATTGTCAGCTTTGGGTTCTCTCAGACATGGGTAGTGAGACGTCCTAAGGTTGTAGCAGCCTTGCCGATGTGCTTGTTGATCTTGGCATCAAGGGATAGGTTGTCACTGATGGTGGATCCCAGGTATGTGAACTGGTGTACGACATCGAGCTGGTAGTCATCGATGTAGATGGCTGGTGTAGTTACCACGTCCTGGCTCAGCACATTGGTCTTTTTCAGGCTGATTGTCAGGCCGAAGTCTTTGCAGGCCTGGGAAAACCTATCCATGAGGCATTGGAGTTTTTGCTCAGTGTGAGAAGTGACAGCAGCAGCAGCAGCAAAAAGCATGTCCCTAATTGTTTTCTTCATCACTTTTGTTTTTGCTTTCAACCGAGCCAGGTTGAATAGTCGACGGCTGGATCTGGTGCGTAGGTATACACCTTCTGTTGCAGTTCCAAAAGAGTGCTTTAGGAGCAGGGCAAAGATAATGCCAAAGAGGGTGGGAGCAAGGACACAGCTTTGCTTGACTCCACTCTTGATGTCAAATGGGTTGGACATGCTGCCCTCATATTGGATTGTTGCCTCCATGTCATCATGAAAGGATCTGATGAGACTGTGGAGTTTTGGGGGCCAACCAATTTTTGGAAGGATGTTGAATAGCCCTTCCCTGCTGACTAGGTCAAAGGCCTTGGTCAGGTCTATGAAGGCTATGTAGAGGGGTTTGTGTTGTTCTCTGCATTTCTCCTGAAGCTGGCGTAGGGAGAATATCATGTCCATCGCGGAGGGTTCAGCTCGGAAGCCGCATTGTGACTCGGGGTAGACACGCTCAGCAAGTTTCTGGAGGCGCAAAAGCAAAGGTTGTATAAATATGTTAGTGTGTCTGTGATGACTGGAGCTGTTAATTTTAATATATGTGGCGCTCCACCACAAAATGAATCGCTTAGCACATTATCCAATTTTGTGCTAGGAGCCTTTAAAGGCAGGTGGGGGTCAAGCTGTCAATTTTGAGATTTTGATTGATTATTAAACTAGATCTGTTTATTCATCTTACAATGAAATATCAAGGCATAATTTTTTTTTATTCCTTTTGCTTTTAAATGTGTTTTGAAAATACCAAAGCACTCATTCTGACAACCTGTTACTAAAACAAACTTGCCCGTTTCTCATTTTGTCACATCCTGCAGTCTATCATTTCAATTTGTAATAATGTTGCATAGAATTGTCCGATTTTCAATCTGTTTTTTGTATTTGATAGCCACTTTATTGGACATTAATAACATGTCAATATCTAAAAATTGACTTAATGTGCACTCCGTCTCATTATGTGGTGGAGCATCACATATTGCTGTCTATTCCATCAAGACCACGCGTTCTGGATTGTTTGAGGTGAGTCAGATAGTTATAGACCTCTGAAACAGATATGAATGGTAAGTAGAGTTTTGAAGGTAAAAGCTTTTCTTGGCAGTATTGTTTTAATTTATTGAGGTCATTGGATTCTGAGTTATCATTGATAATTACGTTAGAAGAAATATTGATGAAGTGGTTGTTAAGTATTTCAGCAGAGATGTCTTTGATTACATTTGATTTGGAAGATCATTGATTGTTAGTTGTTTGATTTATTGCTCGCAATACTGTTTTTGAATTTTGTTTGGAAGATAGTAAGTCTTGGAAATATTTCTTTTTTTCCTGCCGTTTTTGTGAGAATATGGCATTTCTTTTTTTTTTTGATTCCTCATAATATTTGTGTTCTTTTAGAAAATCTCTAAGATAACATGCTTCCTCTAGTTCCTTTGTGAGCCAAGGCGGTTTGGGGACGTATTTGATTCTAATGGTTTTTAGTGGAGCATGCTTGTTATAGATTTCAGTGAATGTCTTTATCCAGAACTCAATAGCTAAGTCTGGATCAGTAATGTTAAATGTTTTCAAGAGTGTGGACTTCCATAAATCTAGGAGAAAAAGCTGTTCATCAAATTTTGTGAATGAACCATAGGTTATAGTTTTATCACGGCATGCAGGAAGGGAGCTGTTTAGTTGCTAACCTCTGCCCTATCGGGGACCCAAAACATCTAGCAGAGTGGCCTGACTGCCTGCTGTAATCTGACACCTCTGCTGCTGACCACTGTGCTGCACTGTCAGCCTGAATTACACTAGCTGCAGTTTTATCTCTTCTGTGTCTTTCTCTGCACAGCCATTTCATTTTTATTAAAACCAACGGAAAGTGCTTGCTTTAACATTTTCAATGAGTATAAACACAAAAGGGAGCATTGAATTAATCTGTCAGTTATAGCCATTTCATTTTTATTAAAACTAACCGAAAGTGCTTGCTTTAACGTTTTCAATGAGTATAAACACAAAAGGGAGCATTGAATTAATCTGTCAGTTATAGCCATTTCATTTTTATTAAAACTAAGGGAAAATGCTTGCTTTAACGCTTTCAATGAGTATAAAAACAAAAGGGAGAATTGAATTAATCTGTCAGTTATTACAGTTTACTTCCATGCCATGCAATAAAATGATATACCACATTCATGCATTGACAACAAAAAATCTTCAACTTCCCAACAGGCTGTGTGCTGAATGGCAGTTTTCCAAACATTCATCCTTGGCACATGACACCAGCAATGTAACCACTACTTGTATGACTCACCACCATCTGAATTTTTCAAACCTGCCAGCCACAGGAGGGGGTGGAGGAGGGGCACTTCAGTAGGCTACTTCACTGCCTGGATGAATTTCCCCCTAAACTCCAAGGAATGTACACACACACACACACTACAGCCACATGCCTTGCTCTTAGCACTAGGATAGCCCAGGTCAACTCTTCTGCTAGCTACACAATCATAATAGTGATAACTGTATCGGTATCAACCTCTTATAGTCACCTGTCTACGAAACCATGGTTACTATACATGTACGAAACTAATAAACAGGTGGCTTCGGGAGTTACTTTGTTGACATACGTGGCACCCAAAACGAACACGCTGTCTTGTCTAATATGTTTCGAATCTGAATGCTGTATGAATTGAGTCTGTGTGCAAACCAGAAGCCATTACATGGTGTCAGAAGTTAATCGAAAGCAGATCAGTCAGTAAATAAGTAGCAGAATGGCGAAATTCCCTCCACCAGCGAGTTTCGACTTTTCCAGGCCAACTGAGTGGCCGGAATGGAAGGCGCGCTTCCAGCGTTTTCGCATCGCTACCAAGCTGAACCAAGAAGACGGCGTGGTGCAGGTTTCAAGCCTGATTTATGCAATGGGCCGCGAGGCTGATAAGATTTTCAGCACCTTCAACTTCAGAGCAGCTGCAGAAGGTGAGCCTAACCCTAGAGACGATTTCGACACTGTCTTGGATAAGTTTGATGAACATTTTGTGCCAAAACGTAATGTCATACACGAGCGTGCCAAGTTCTACAACAGAAGTCAGCAGGCAGGGGAATCTGTGGAAGAATTCCTACGGTCACTGCGGGAGTTGGCAGCTACGTGTGACTTTCATGACAGGGAGGAAGAGAGCATCCGTGACAGGATCGTTCTCGGGCTGCAAGACAGTGATGTGTCTCAAAAGTTACAACTTGAGGCAGAACTGGATCTCAAGTCGGCAGTTGACACTGCACGTCACTACGAGCTCGTGAAGACCCAAATGAAAGACCAGCGGCCAGCAGAGAAAGTCGACGCAGCATTTTCTCGTGCCAGATTCAGCCAACGTGACAGACCCCAGGCCCATGGAGGGGGCCGAGGTGGCAACAAGCAGTCGGGCTCTCAGTGTTTCCCGGGATTGTGGGAAGTGTGGCAGGTCTCATCCTCCAGCCAACTGTCCAGCCAAGGGGAAGAAGTGCCGAAAATGCGGAAAATTATCCCATTAGCTGCTGTGTGTCGTTCCAGAAAAACTGTCAACAAAGTGGCAGCAGGAGGGGCGTATGACTACGAACAAGAGTATGCAGAGACTTTTAGTCTAGGAGCAGTCCATGGAGCGCACGCTCCTGAACCTCCGTGGACCATTTCCCTGAACTTTTGTGGCAGTGCTACAGAATTTAAGATTGACACTGGCGCTGATGTGTCAGTGATCTCCAGCACCATCTACAAGACCTTGAATGCACCACCAGTTCTCAAACCTTCAAAAGCAATACTCAGAGGACCGGGGGTGTAATCAACACAGAGGGAGAGTTCAACGCTCAAGTGCGTCACAAGGGCAAGTCATATTCAGTGAGATGCTTTGTTGTGAACACACGAACAGACAACCTACTGAGCAGAGATGCCGCCACGCACTTGGGGTTAATTCAGCGCATAGCTAATGTGGGAAAAGATAGCTGATCGACTATTTGCAGAGCTGAATGAGAAGCCAGCAAACTGTAAGCCAGTGCAGATTTCATTGAAAGAGGATGCTACCCCTTACAGTGTCCACACAGCACGCCGCGTACCCATCCCCTTACTCCAGAAAGTAAAGGAGGAGCTCGACAGGCTAAAGTCAGCGAGGGTCATTGAGGAGATCCAAGAACCGACAGACTGGTGTGCTGGAATGGTCCCAGTGCTGAAACGCAACGGTGCAGTGAGGATCTGTACCGACTATAAACAGCTCAACAGGAACGTCCGCAGAGAAAGATACATGCTTCCTACTTTGGAAGATATTCTTCACAAGCTTCATGGGGCCAAGGTATTCAGCAAGCTTGACTGTACCTCAGGGTTCTTCCAGCTACCTTTGGATGAGGAGTCATCAAAGTTGACTACATTCATCACTCCATTTGGGCGCTATATCTACAAGAGGCTACCACAGGGCATCACTTCAGCTCCAGAAATTTTTCAACGGACAGTTGAAGAAATTTTGAACGATCAGCCTCACACAGTGTGTTTTTTCGATGACATTTTAGTCTTCAGTGAAAACACAACTGACCACAAGGCCCACCTGGAGGCTACAAAACAGAAGCTGCGAGATGCGGGGTTGAAGCTGAACAAAGAGAAGTGTGAGCTTGACAAAACCGAACTCAACTTCCTGGGCTACCGCATCTCAGGTGATGGCATCGGCCTTGATCCAGCAAAGGTGCAAGCTGTCACTGAGATGGCTGACCCAGAGAACGTCGAAGAACTGAGAGGATTCATCAGGATGGTGAACTTCTTGGGCCGCCATCTGCCGAATCTCTCTACAACGATGCGTCCACTGACAGAACTTCTTGAGAAGAAGAATGCTTGGGTTTGGGGTCCAACGCAGTCCGAGGCAGTCAAGATGATCAAGACGCTGATCACCACAGCACCTACGCTTTGCTTCTTTGACCCAGGCAAGCCAACAGTGGTCAGCTCAGATGCAAGTTCCTATGGGATTGGAGGTGTTCTTCTTCAGGAGCAGAAAGACGGCGGTATGCGACCAGTCGCCTTTTGTTCAAGAACACTGTCTCAAGCAGAGAAACGCTACGCGCAGATCGAGAAAGAGTGTCTAGCAGCTGTCTGGTGTTGCGAACGGTTCGACAGATACCTTGTAGGTCTTCCCAAGTTCCAGTTGGAGACGGACCACAAGCCACTCGTACCCCTGATAAATAACAGACAACTATCGGAGACGCCAATACGGTGCCAGAGGATGCTCATGCGGCTAGCGGTTTTCAACGCAGAAGCAACCTACACGGCAGGAAAGAATATGCACGTGGCAGACCACTTGTCACGTAGCCCACTGCAAGAAGCAGCGAAAAGCAACGCTGAGGAGCTCATCGCCGAGCGTGTAAACGCAGTGTCGGCACAGTGGCCAGCATCCGACGCATGTCTGGATCGTCTTCGAGAGGAGACCAGAAAAGACGACATCCTGCAGATAGTCATGGACTACACAAGAAATGGCTGGCCAACATACAAGGAAGATGTCAAGCTGGGGGCACGCCACCTCTTCCCTGTGAGAGGAGAGTGAGCGTTTGGGAGGGGATCCTAGTGAAAGGAGACCGCCTTCTCATCCCTTCATCGATGCGGAAGGAGATCCTTCAGAGGATTCACGAGGGCCACAATGGCATAAATAAATGCCGTGAGCAGTGCTGCAGATACGGTGTGGTGGCCTCACATTAGCCAGGATATCAAAGACCACATCAGCAGGTGCAGATATTGCCTTGAAAAGCAGCCATCACAGAGGAAAGAGCCACTCATTTCGTCCGTCCTTCCCAGCTACCCATTCCAGAGAATCAGTGCTGACATCTGTGAACTGAACAATGAACACTACCTAATTGTCACAGATGCCTACTCTAGGTACTTAGAGATAGCATACCTTCGTCAGCTCACCAGTACCACAGTCATCAACAAGCTAAAAAACATCTTCGCTCGTCATGGCATCCCTATGACAGTCATCTCAGACAATGGGGGCCAGTTTTCGTCCGACGCCTTCGCACAGTTTGCGGAAGAGTGGAACTTCAACCACAAGACATCAAGCCCGCATTACCCGCAGGGCAACGGTGGAGCTGAGAAGGCAGTGCAGATTGCGAAGAACATCCTACGTCAGAGGAAGTCTTCAAGGGCATTCTTGCTTACAACGCAACACCCATTCCAGAGTTGGGAGCCAGCCCAGGAGAGCTAGCTTTCGGAAGGAAGCTGAGGACAACACTACCAGTTCATCCTCAGAAGTACACTCCCAAGATTGTTCCCAGAGATGTCCTCCAACAGAGAGACAAAGTCTTCAAAGATCGCCAGAAGAGGAACTTCGACAACCACTATGGTGCTCAGCCATTGCCTCTTCTTCACCCTGGCGACCCTGTTCTCATCAAATTGCAGGGGAGAAGAGGTGGGAGAAACCAGAGAAGTTGTTAAAGAATGTGCTCCAAGGAGTTACATCATCAAAACCCCTTCTGGAGAGCTGAGGCGCAACCGCAGCGCAGACATCTTCGTCTCGCTGAATCGATCAATCCACCGCTGATTCCAACCCATCAGCAATCAGCAGCGCCTGATCAACCTATCCGCCAGCCAGGTCAACCTACCGACCAGAATCTACCAACACCTGAGAGGTCCGAGCCAGCAGTGCCAGCAGTGACACCACCGACACCTGTAATTACTTCACCAGGTAGACACACCAGGTGTGGCAGGAAGATAGTCATACCTGCAAGATTCCGCGATGAGTGATTCGCGTAGAGACCCATGGCCTGTCACTAGGTGGCAACAGTGTAGCTAGGTTGCCTTCCTAGTTAGTCTGTTCATTTGTCCACATGAGTGTGACCACATAAATCTAGTTATTGGTAGAGGACAGCAGACTGTCCTGTAGTAATCATTGTGCATGGCCTGTTTTCCAAGTAAGCAGCATGTGTAGCTAGGCTGATCTTACTTGATGAATATTAAGTAACCGTGTAGCTTGGTTACAATTATAGGTTGTGTTAAGTTTCATCAAGGAGTCCAGAAACAAGAGCCTTGTATCCTTTCACCTGTTCAATATTTTCAAGAATTCATTGACAGTTCGCATGTAAGAATGAAAACTTAGAAAAGGGATCATATGAAAGACTCATTGACCAAGTGTTTTGAAAGTTTATTTCCACAGATATTTTAAAAGCATTTAACATTGTAAGAACATTTATAAAGTTTGAAGAGTTAATCCAGTGTAAAGGGGCAACCCTAATTTTGATGGAAATTCTTACTTAAAAGGGGGAGATGTATCGGTATCAACCTCTTATAGTCACCTGTCTACGAAACCATGGTTACTATACATGTACGAAACTAATAAACAGGTGGCTTCGGGAGTTACTTTGTTGACATACGTGGCACCCAAAACGAACACGCTGTCTTGTCTAATATGTTTCGAATCTGAATGCTGTATGAATTGAGTCTGTGTGCAAACCAGAAGCCATTACAATAACAATGTAGAGTGAACTTACCACCATTAATGTGGTGTCCGTTTCTTTTGAAATTTTCTTTCAGGGCACTGCTTAGTTTTGGCTTGGTGTTGGGCTGTTTTTCTTTTTGTTTCTGCTATTTTGATTTTTTCCTGTTTGGTTTAGCCCTTTACAGTAGAGGGGAGGATAAAGTTAGTTGTTCATTCACATACAAAGCAAACTGAACAGTCTGACGCTGTTATTGTAGTGTCATAGTGTGTCCACACATCCCTGCTCTTTTCTTTGGCACACATATCAGTTGCGTTCTTTCAGATGGAAAAGAAGCCTGCTTGAGTGTATAATCTCAAGCAGCATTTTTCACAAAAAGTAGATGAAAAAATGCAACATGTCTCAGTGTTGATAAATATAAAAAACCCACTTCTCATAACTGATGTATCATTTCTGCACAGTTTTGCTGTTTCCAATATTGTGCTTTCCTCAATCTTTCATCACTAGTTCTGCACAGTGCTTTCACTCTCTCAAAATAAAGCCTATCAAGTGTTCTTTGGCATCTATACTTTAGGCCTACATTTTCATGTTTTGCACATATTATCAAGACATCTAGTAGGCCTAGTCTACAACTCATAGGCCTAGCTAAACTTAAACCAAATTCTGAACAATGAACCAAACACACTCTCTCTCTCTCTGTGAGAAAGATGGTCAGATAAACACAGCTGTAATCGGAAAGGTAATCAGACTAGGCCTACTCCAGAACAGGAGGGAAAGATCATCCCTAAACTGTGTAACAGAGGCTACTGTCTAAACAAAGGAATGGTAAGGAATTTCCAGCCAAGGCTGCACATGTGGCCAGTTGGCCCACTTGCTAGCTGGGTCAGTTGACTAAAAATAGCTGCAGATTTTATTTCATTTATTTTAGTTTTGGGGTGCAACCACTTCTGGAATCTTAACATTTTTGGTATCATTATAAACTGCAAAGAACACTTAATTACAACAACAGGAAATAAGTTCGAATAAAACGCTGTAGGAAAACTTAGAGTGAAGGAAAGTGAGGTTGCAATAACCCATGTTATACAGGAAAAGGGAAGGAGGTACAGTGGCTGGCTATGCAAGTCAGGCTGTGGGAGGGGAAAGGGGAGCACTAACTAAACAGCCTGATTCTCGCCACATTTGCTTGCCGTGTTATGTCCAGGTTTTGGAATTTTTGTTCCTTTTTTTGACCATGTGGCACAGACTGGATAGTGATGCTGCAGTTATAGACAGGGACACACGTTTCTATGATGTTTTTAGGGTTAAATAGGTAGATGTGATCAATTATTGTGCTTGAATTTGACGTGACTCTTGTGGGTAAATTGACTAATTGGTGAAGATTGAGTGAATTCGTAATTTTGGTCCATTGATTGTGTACTTTTGCTAGGTCAATATTGAAGACACCCAGAGAGACAGAGACAGAAGAGAGACAGATAGAGAGACAGACAGAGAGACAGATAGAGAGACAGAGGCAGACAGAGAAAGATATATATATATAATAAAATTATATACAATATATAAAATATATAATTTTATATATATATATATATATATATATATATATATATATATATATATATATATATATATATATATATATAATATATAGACAGAGAGAGACAGACACACAGATAAACAGAAAGACACTCTATACACTTTCTTTGAAATTATTGGTTGCTTGGTTTGGTCTCTTGTTTACAGCTCACGCACGCCCCCCCCCCCCCCCTCACCACACACACACACTCACACAAACCACACACCCCTGTCCACCCACACCCACACACCCAAGTTGCCAAAACAAAGAAATCAGCATTTCTCACTACAGTAGACTTTATTCTGTGACATTTAAAAACACAAATAGTCGTATAAACAATTACATTTTTTCTACACAACAAGCAAACGTTCTCAGTAGAATTTATTCTGTGACATTTAAAAGTACATAAGAAGTCATATAGACAAAAACTTTTTTTTTTCTACACAACAAGCAAACCTAATCCAACTGACGTTCTTTATTTAAAAAACAAAAACAACAAAACTAAACAAACAACAATAAAAAAAAAACAAAAACACCAAAAATCACCCCTGAATCTTTGACGTAATTTCAGAAAAATTCCCCATCTCCTCAAACATTCAACACCACAGTACAAATTACATTTTTTTGTCATTTTTCTTGGTTTCATTAATTATTCTTTTAAGGAACACAACACATTTTTTTTTCCAAAATAGAGAACACATTGGCACAATCTACCCACTACTAGATTTAAAGAAAAAAGATCTAGCATGAATCTTTCACAAGAGTTTTTCTACAAGTTCGATGTGTTGGTGTAAAATCTGCCATCCATCTTCCAGCAGAAGATCAATACACAGATCTGCCACCAACATGACAATCACATGATGATCTTTGTTATTCCTTTCACATTTGATATGATTTCAAAAAAGAAAAGAAAAGACCCCTTCTCCTCACACACAGTCCACACCATTCTACAGCCTGTATTTTCTCCCTCATCTTCATTTGATTCCTTAAAAAAAAAACAACCCAACATTAAAAAAACCAACTCGCAGGCACATTTTACACACCGTAAGACATTACAGCATTAAGATGAAAACTAATTGATAAAACTGCATGCACTCGCAATTTGACGACCTGGGTTCGATTCCCGTTCGAGGGGATTTTTCTCCTGGAGTTAACATCAGTGCAGACTCCACTCCCCCACAAAGTCCTTTGGATGAGACTGTAAACAGAGGCCCCGAGTGCAAACACACACAGAACATCTTGCGCACACGTTAAATCCTGTTCCGCTTTTTGTAAGAGAAGGCCAGTGTGAACATATGACATTTAGAAAACTGCATACACGCAGGGACTGGATGTAAAAAAGCAGATGAGTGCTTATTCCATTAACCTCGATATAAAAGAATGAAATATAAAAAGAGGACTGGATTTTAAAAAGCACATAATTCCTTATTCAATTATCTTCGAAATAAAAGAAAAGGAATAAGAAAGCTGGGTTGGTGTAAAATCTGCCATCCATCTTCCAGCAGAAGATCAATACACAGATCTGCCACCAACATCATCTAAAGTCATTTCACAGAAAATGAATGCGAATTACAGCACAAGCTTTCTTTTTTTCTTTTTAAATTTTATGTACTTTAAAAATGAAAACAAATTCAACTCTATGTTATACACGACATACAATTTTTGATGTTTTCATTTGATCTCATTAATTAAAAGAAAAACCAACAAAAGAAAACCAAACTACAGTAATTTAAAAATTAAAAAAATAAACACTACATTATACAGAACATACATTTTTTTATGTTTACATTTGATCTCATTATTTAAAGAAAAAACCAACAAAAGAAAACTAAACTACACAGGCCCGTTTTATCCAGCGCTACAAATAAACTCATTGAAATATCACTGGGAATGCAACACAACGTTTTTTTTTCATATTTGATGTGATTTTTTTAAAAATGAGAAAAAAAGAAAGAGCCTCAACCAGTGCATTTCCTACACTATCATACTACAGACATTTTTCTTGTAAATTCACATTTGATCTCATTGCTAAAAACAAAACAAAAAAAACAATAACCATGGACACAGGCACATTAAAAATACTTAATATCAGATGCTATTAAGTCTTTTACACACATTTTTCGTAAGATGTGTTGGTGTAAAATCTGCCATCAATCTTCCAGCAGAAGATCAATACACAGATCTGCCACCAACATGGCAATCACATGACCATCTTTGTGATTTAAAAAAACAAAAAGAAATGGCCCCTTCTCCTCACACAGTCCACACCATTATACAGCCTGTAGTTTTCTCCCCAATTTTATTTGATTCCTTTAAAAACAAAAACAAAATAAACAACTGGCAGGCACATTTTACACTCTATAAGGCATATAGCATTAAGATGAAAGTTCCATGTATTGGTGTAAAATCTGCCATCAATCTTTCAGCAGAAGATCAATACACAGATCCCCTACCAACATCATCTAAATTCATCTCACAGAATATTGATACCAATCACAGCACAAGCTTTATTTTTGGTTTTTATTTGGTGTTATTCTTTTTAAACCGAAAAAATCCCTTTCCTTATACACTTTCCACAACATTATGCAATCTACTACACTTTTCCTGCCAATTTACATCTTGTTATCAAAACAAAAAAAGAAAATGGTTGCATGTTACCCACTGCTGTACCTACAATCGTATGCCAGTTGTCTTTTACATACATGTTTCAGGTTGTATTGGTGTAAAATCTGCCATCAATCTTCCAGTAGAAGATCAATACACAGATTTGCCACCAACATGGCAATCGCATGACAATCTTTATTATTCCTTTCATTTTTAATGTGATTTTAAAATAAGAAAAAAGAAAATGCCCCCATCTCCCACTGTTCACACCATTATACAGCCTGTATTTTGTCCCCAATCTTCATTTGATTGATATAAAAAAAACACAAGCCCACTCACCATAGGACATAAACCATAAAAATGTGTTGGTGTAAAATCTGCCATCAATCTTCCAGTAGAAGATCAATAGGTAGATCTGCCACCAACATCATCTAAAGTCATTATTTAAAATAAAAAGGGACAAACAAACAATACAGGCACATTTACCATCTGCCCCAAACACACACACACCCCACACACACACACACACAAAACACACACACACACACACACACTTACCCTCTCCATAAAAAACCCAACACATGGACATTTGTCTTCACCCCACCAAGAAAAAAAAAGGAACACAGACACATTAACCCCCTCCTCCTCCCCAGAAAGACACGGGTACATTTACCCTCTACCCTCCTCCCCCAAAAAGGCACATTTACCTCTCCCCCCCCCCCCCCCCAAGAAAAGGCACATTTACGCTCCCCCCCCCAAAAAAAAAAACCCAAACAAACAAACCAAAACAAAACACAGCCACATTAACTTCCCTACTATACTTCAGTCTTTCCCTGACATTTTTCGTAAGATGTGTTGGTGTAAAATCTGCCATCAATCTTCCAGCAGACGATCAATACACAGATCTGCCACCATCATGTAACCCCCCTCACAAAACGTATTTTTGTGTTTGGGTTACTAAGCGCTAAGTTCAGTAACTCCCTTGTAGAGTTGAGTGATCGCCCCTTAAAAAAGAGTGCCTATCGGGATACCTCTGTTTTTTAAATCTCACTTCCTGCCTGGGGCTAGTGAGGGAGAGACGCCTGACAGAGACTCGCTCCTGAGTCTAGATGTTCCTGATTAAGGTTTGTTTTTATTTTTAACTTCGTTTTTGATCAAACTATCTGTTTAAGCCAATTTCAGCTTAATTCAGAATAGTTTTGGAAGGTTCAGGAAGTCTATATGTTTGATTTAATTTCACAGGCTTTCAACCTGTGAATTAACAGTGAACGTAACTTCGTACGTACGTACGTACGTGATGGCTTCGAACAAAGGAAGCGTGGGGTGAATTTTGAATTTTGGCACCGTCATGGTCTTTGTTGTAAGATTAATTTTTGGTAGACTATTGTTCAGTTATTATTAAAATGCTGAAAATATTCTAGTGTGGTTTTGCACTACAAATATATATTATGGGTGTGAAGGCCTACCTGATTTTGTAATGATTTTTATCATTAAGAATGGTGATTTATTTATAATAAATCATGTAGCAATTCTAAAATAGGTGAAATGGCATTGGAATGTCATTGTGGACATTTATTTAAAATAAATTAGTCCTTCTTATTAATTAATGCTTGCACAGTTTCATAGGATGGACCATCATCTGTCCTAAAGTAAATGAAACATGTTGGGATGCTTGCACAGTTTCATAGGATGGACCATCATCTGTCCTAAAGTAAATGAAACATGTTGGGATGCTTGCACAGTTTCATAGGATGGACCATCATCTGTCCTAAAGTAAATGAAACGTGTGTACTGACTAACTACTAAAATTATGTAATAATTTTAGAGGTGATGTTAGTTTGTTTTGAGAATATTTCACTCTCGTGAGAATGGTAAATTGAATAGGGTGAGAATGCCTTTTGGTAATTGAGCTGTGTTGTAAACAAGCTCAGTGATGGATGTTTTGTGGTGATGTTTTTTACAGTGTATGTTCTTTGATTACAGGAACATCGTCATTGTCTTCCCCCTGTCACACCTGCTTTGCCCCATCGTTAAATCTCCACCATTATTATTGTTGTTTTTATTAATGGCCCTGATCTGAGATTGATCACTGATTCTTGATATTTTAGTTGAGGACTGAACAGAGTATATATTTTTGTTTTTTAATTGTGCTTGTAGTACAATTAGTCATTGGCGTTTTGTGTAATGTGGTAGTGTTGTAGGTTGTGTTGTGGAATATATGTTATAAACCCAATTTACTCGGTCTGGAGTCACATTGAATGAATGGTGTTATTCGTCACGTTCGGTGTGTTCAGTGTGGCTGCTGAGTGAGTTGAGTTTAGTTAATTTCACTTCACCTACTTTCCTACCTCTTCTATATTTCTTTTCCCCTATTTTTCTACTATCCTCTTACTATCCCCCTTTTATCACTCCCCGGCCCATAAGTAGCTGAGCCCTACTCTTCTTTAGGGTTACTGAAGAAAATAAGAATTATTCTAGGACTCGTAAGATTTCCGGTACCGAATTAGACGGAACGGGAATTAGAGTGGCGACTTAGATAATTCCCGTGTAGGACCCTCTACAATCATATAAATTCATTTCACAGAATATTGATGCCAGTCAAAGCACAAGCTTTCATTTTGTCTTTAAATTTTATGCAAATAAAAAGAAATCCTCTCCAAGCACACTATTAACACAATATACAACATTCTACGTTTATCTTGTCATTTCACAATTAATCTCATTAAAAAATCAAAGAAATGAAAACCAAAGCACACAGACACATTTTATCCAATGCTGTAAATAAAATAATTGAAATACCAATGCCAATCACAGCACAAGCTTTCTTTTTGTTTCCACATTTGATGTGATGGAAAAATAAGAAAAAAGAAAACATCCGTGCATTTCCTAGACTTTTATACAACAAACATTTTTCTTCTAAATTCACATCTGATCTCATCACTTTAAAAAAAAAACACAGAAAATTATATGTACAACACCTAGTGTCATATACCATCAGTCTTTCACATACATTTTTCTTAAGATGTGTTGGTGTAAAATCTGCCATCAATCTTCCAGCAGAAGATAAATACACAGATCTGCCACCAACATATTCTAAAATAATAATAAAAATAAAACAATCAATCAACACAGGCACATTAACCCCCTCCCCAACCCCCCCCCCCCCCCCACACCACACAGGCACAATTACCCTTCCCTGAAAAACCCACACAGAAACATTCACCCTCTCACCCCCCTCCCTGATAAAAACACACAGGCATATATTCCCTCCCACTCCTTCCCCCCATGAAAAAGGCACAACCTCCCCCCCCCAAAAAAAAAAGGCACAATTATACTCTCCCATCAAAAAACAAACAGGCACAACTACCTTCTCCCCCACCCTCTAAAAAGAAAACCCAAACAAACCCAGGCACAACTACCCTCTGCACCCCCCCCTACCCCCCCAAAATCCAAACAAACAACAAAAAAATCCCCACAGGAACAATTACCCTTCCCCCTAACAAAAAACACACAGGCACACTATATTCAACACTACACTTAAAATCATATCCCATCAGCCTTTCATATACATTTTTCTGAAGATGTGTTGGTGTAAAATCTGCCATCGATCTTCCAGCAGAAGATCAATACACAGATCTGCCACCAACATCATCTAAAGTCATTTCACATAATATCAATGCCAATCACAACACAAGCTTTTTGTTCGTTTTCAAATTTGATTTTTTAAAAATCTAAAATAAAACCCCATTTTCCTTACACATTTTCCACAACATCATAGAAACTACTACATTTTCTTGCCAATTCACATTAATATTGATCTCTTTAGCGCCCCCCCCCCCCCCACACACACACCTAAAAAAAAGTGAAAAGAAAAACAATTACACTTTACCATTGCCATACATAGAATCACATACCAGAGGTCTTTCCTGTACATTTTTTGTAAGATGTGTTGGTGTAAAATCTGCCATCAATCTTCCAGCAGAAGACCAATACACAGACCTGCCACCAACATCATCTAAAGTCATTTTACACAATATGGATGCCAATCACAGAACAACCTTTCTTTCCCTTTTCAGATTAGGCGTGATTTTTTTTTATCTAAAAAAGCAGCAACAACAAAAAAACAAGAAAAAAACCCTCCAACTCTTTGCTTTATAACATTTACATCATACACACTTTCCATTACATTATACAAACTATTACATTTTTCTTGCCAATTTATGAGTTTTTATCTCATTACTGAAAAAAAGGGAAAAGAAGACAGTCACACTTTACTCACTGCTATACTTAATATCATTAACCAGTAGTCTTTGACATACATTTTTGCTAAGATGTGTTGGTGTAAAATCAAGCAGAAGATCAATAAACAGATCTGCCACCAACATCATCTAAAGTCATTTCACAGAATACCAATGCCATTAATAGTATCAGATTTCGTTTTGCTTTTTACAGTAAAATTGAAAAGATTTTAAAAATTGATTAAAAAAAAAAACAACAACCACTTTTGGCACACTTTCAACACTATTATACACCATTGCTATATTTTCTTAGCTGTTTATATTTGATCTCATTCTTAAAAGAAAAGATAAACAAGACACACAGACACGTTTTATCCAGTACTATGCATACAATTATTAAAACATCAATACCAATTCCAGCAACAGCTTTCTTTTTGTTTTCACATTTGATGCGAATTTTCTACAACATTACACAACATTATATTCATCTTGTAAATTCATATTCGATCTTAATACTTTAAAAAACAGAGAAAAACCAGGCAGGCAGGCACATTTCATCCAACACTATACTTAACATCATATTCCATTAGTCTTTAACGTACATTGTTCGTAACATATGTGAGGTAAAATCTGCCATTAATCTTCCAGCAGAAGATCAATACACAGATGTGCCACCAACATGGCAATCATAATACGATCTTTTTTATATTCTTTTCAGAACTGATGAGATTTTTAAAAAATGAAGCCCCTTCTCCCCACACACTGTCCACACCATTATACAGCCTTACTTCTTCTCCCCAAACTTCATTTGATTCAATTAAAACAAATTGGCAGGCACACACTACACACCACAAGATATACAGCATTAACATATGTTGGTGGAAAATCTGCAATCAATCTTCCAGACGATCAATAAACAGAACTCCCACCCACATCATCTAAAGTCATTATTATAAAAAAAACAAAGGACAAACCAAGCACACATGCACATTTACCCTCTCCAGAAACAAATACCCATATCCCCCCCCCCCTCCACACACACACACCTTCTCCGTAAAAAAAGCAAACACACAGATATTTACCTCCCCCCAAAAAAACCAACAAAAATTAAAGAAATACAGGTGTATTAACCCCACCCCCAAAAAAGAAAAAGGACAAAGGCATATTTACCATCTCTCCCCCCTCCAGAAAAAGACAGGCACATTAACCCCACAAAGAGGCATATTTACACTCTAACCACCACCCCTGAAAAAGGCACATTTACCCTCTCTTCCCATCCCCTCTCCCCCCTAAAAAAAAAACACCGCCACATTTCCTTCAATACTATACTTCAGTCTTTCCCATACATTTTTGTAAGATGTGTTGGTGTAAAATCTGCCATCAATCTTCCAGCAGATCAATACACAGATCTGCCACCAACATCATCTAAAGTCATTTCAAAGAATAGTGATGCCAGTCACAGCACAAGCTTTCTTTTTGTCTTCAAATTTTATGCAATTTAAAGTAATTAAAAAAAAACTCTTTGGGCACATTATTAACACAATTATACAACATTCTCCATTTCTCTTGTCATTTCACAATTG
>JASPKP010002933.1:15000-21403 GCA_030674155.1 Stramonita haemastoma | reverse complement strand
ATCTCTAAAACAGAGAAATTCCGGTGGGTTACAAGTCATATATAAAAACAGTGAGCATGTAAAAATAATATCAAATTCCTATCTATCTATCTATCTATCTATCTATCTATCTATCTATCTATCTATCTATCTATCTATCTATCTATCTATCTATCTATCTATCTATCTATCCATCTATATCTATCTATCTATCTATCTATCTATCTACCTATCTATCTATCTATCTATCTATCTATCTATCTATCTATCTATCTATCTATCTATCTATCTGTAAACTCATAGACTACTGGATAACCCTGAACACTATTTACAAGTGGAACATGACCCAACCCCTCAAATAATAACACAGTCCAATAAAATCATTAAGGAACTTATGAGACAGTCTTTTATTAGTGACGATATTTTAAGTGGGCCAAATTAGACCCTAGTAACGTTAGAACCCATCTATTTTATCACTTACCAAAAATCCATAAAAGTTTAATTAATCCCCCTTGTTGCCCCATAATCTTGGGTGTTGGAGGACCCACTGAAACTCTTTCCAAATTAGCTGATTACTGGCTCAGAGACTATGTCACCAAATTACCCAGCCATGTAAAAGACTCAACCCACATACTCCAAATAGTCAACGAATGGAACAGTAACTTAGGACCTTTCCCTGAAAACACTATGATGGTCACCCTGGACGTGGTCAGTTTACACACCAACATTCCTCATCCTGACGTTGAGAAATCTTTAAAGCATTTTTTTATCTGTTTACCCCAGTGATCTAACCCCTCCCATAAATGTCGTTCTTAAATAATTAAACACGTTTTAGAAAACAATTTCTTTTCTTTTGAAAATAAATTCTACCACCAGAAGTCTAGAACAGCTATGGGTACCCCCATGGCTCCCACCATTGCCAATCTGTTCATGGGTGGATAGAGGCAGACCTGTTAGAACAGAGCCCCGTGAACGTAGACAGTAACCACTGGAAACAATTTATAGACGACATTTATTACTCTGGGTGGGCTCGGAATCAGACCTACACATATTTAACCAGTTTTTAAACACCTTCGACCCTACTCTAAAATTCACATTAAACAGTTCTTATAAATAGATTTCTTTTTTAAACACTTCGACCCTACTCTAAAATTCACATTAAACAGTTCTTATAAATAGATTTCTTTTTTAGACATTCTACTAAGACTCGAGAATGGATACATTTACACTGACCTCTACACCAACAAACTGATGTACATGCCGATTTACATTTCAAATCTTGCCATCCCCCTCCCCCGCCTTAAAAATATACCTTTTAGCCAATTCTTACGTCTCAGACGCATAGTTTCTAATTTACAAGATTTTAGAACTGATTGCGAACGCATGATGCAGCACTTTTTAACACCGAGGCTATCCTCTTTCTCTTCTTGAAGATGCAAGAACTAAGGCTACTTACATGGGTAGGCATGAAACTCTACAAAACAAGAACAAAAAGAAGACTTCTAGAGTCCCCATAATAGTAACTCACAACTCTGCAAACCCTCCTCTGCATAAATGGTTAAAAGAAAAACTGCCCATTTTCCACAGCAGTGAGAGGATGCTAAAAGCAATACCTGTAGAACCCTTAGTAGGCCAGAGAAATTGTAAGTCAATAAAAAACATACTGATGCCTTCTGCTCCTCCCGCCCACCATTACAGTAACGCAAAATCCAGGCCGTTTTAAATGCCCAAAGAAAAAATGTATACTGTGCCAAGAGCATCTACAAGAGGCTAAGTCCTTCTCCAGTTCTATTACTAAGGAAAATTTTAAAATACGAGAGGAACTAGGCTGCGAAACCCAGAATATCATCAATCTGTTGTACTGTAACCTTTGTGTCAATTCCCAGTATGTGGGAGAAACTGAAAACGCTGCCAAAGTAAGATTTTTACCCGCACAGATCACATATCAAGAAAAATACAGGCACCCTTGTTACCAAACATTAATTTTTCGACTCTCCCAGCCATTCTTTGGCCAACATGAACTGTGTGATCATTGAGAAAGTTTACAGCCAAGGCCTCCAGACTCAAAAGAGAACAATTTGGATCTGTAAATTGAAAACATTAGCCCCGTTTGGCCTTAATACTTTGGATGAGTGTTAGAGCAATATATGTTTATAGATAGGATGGCAGACCCTGGTGTATGTGTACATGTGTGACTTTGCATATGTGTGTGTGTGTGCGCGCGCGCGCGCGTGTGTGTGTGCGCACGCGCGTGTGTGTGTTTGTGCGCACGCGCGTGTGTGTGTGTGTACGTGCGCGCGAACGGTCGTGTGTGTTCTTGTTTGTGTGTTTTGCGCTTGTGTTTGTGCACGTTTAGGTGTGCGCGCGCTCATGACTGCTCACGTGTGCTTGTGAGTGTGTGCATGTGTGTGGGTATCTATGTACATGTGGTTGTGTGCGGGTATAGGTGTGTTAGCACGCAGACTAGTAAACCAATTCACATCCAAGCATCTATGGCTTATTTTAGAACGTAAATTGTTTTCTACCCTCTAAGGGCATTTTCAACATTTTATTTTTCATTCTGTTTTACTTCTAAATATATGTTTAGTGCTCTTTCCCCCTCCCCCTTCTCCCCTCCCCCTCCCCCTTTCCTCTCTTTCTCTCCCTTCTCTCTCTCCCTTTGTTTTCCTCTTTCTCCTCCCCCCTCTTTCCCTCTCTCATTCCCCCCCCCTTTCTCTCTTCTTTCTACCCTCCCTTCCCCCCCCTTTTCCCCCCTCCCCCCTTTGGTGTTTTATTAGGGTTTTTTTAGTTTTGTTTTGTATTTGTACTTTTCCCAAGTATTCGCATTATTATTAATATAGTGATACGCTTATATTTTACTCATAATGGAGGTTTTATCCCTTATCCAGTTATCTCTTTACCTAAGCCTATCGTATCATTTAGACCTTACACACTTTTGGTGTTTTTAAGGCCTTCTGCTATTTTAATTACCTACTAGTTTACTTTGTACGTATATTGTGTCTTCTTATACGGTATGTTTCTTATGTTGTGTACACATATTCGTAGGATCTGATTGCTGAATGCCCATAACACTAGTGTTTTTTCCCCCCCTCTATCTGTTTGTTGGTCTGTCTCTTTCTCTACCTCTCTCTCTCTTTCTCCCTTTCTGTCTGTCCCTCTGTCTCTATCTCTCTTTTTGTGTCTGTCTGTCAGTCTGCATCTCCTCTCTGTCTCTCTCTCTCTGTCCCACTGTTTATGTGCATACTTGCAACGTGAACGTTCTCTAGACAACTGCATGTCTTCCATTACCCCTATCCACACTGACCCCCCTACCCTCCCTCCCCCCTCCCACTCTGTCTCTCTCTCAAAAATGCATACACACGGGGACTGGATGAAAAAAAGAACAAGAGTGCTTATTCCATTATCCTCGATATAAAAGAATAAATAAATAAAATTTCTCTCTCTCTCTCCTCTCTCTCTCTCTCCCTCTCTCTCTCTCTCTCTCTCTCTCCTCTCCCTCTCCTCTCTCTCTCCTCTCTCTCTCTCTCTCTCTCTCTCTCTCTCTCTAATGCCCCCTACCCATCCACCCACCCACCCCCTTCAGTCCCAAAACCTCCCACTCTCTTCTGACAAAAGTAGTTAGCTCTGGCAGTGGCTCAGAGGGGCGGCCAGTGCAAAGGGAATTTCCCCTACTGTACTGTGCAGCCGACAGCGCTGCTGATTGATTGGTCAGCTATATACAACTTCTTGCTTGTTTTAATGGGCAGGGATGTATTGCAAAAGTTAGAAAATAATGATTTTGTTAACTTTCTTCAGCTACACGATTTTAAATGTTTAACAGAAACGTTTATGAGCTATGACTTTGAATCACCACTTTTCAGTGATTTTGTTGTATTTACATCAAAGGCCAAAAAATTGTCGCATCAGGGCCGATATTCTGGAGGAGTGATTGTAATGGTGAGAAAGAAATACGCCTGCTACATTGATAAGGTTGATATAAAATATGATAATATAGTTGTGCTAAACATTCAGAAGAATCTGTTACAAACTAATAAAAATGTACTTCTAATCTGTGCTTATATACCTCTATATGATTCTGTGTTCTGGAAACATCACCAAAATGGATATGGTATGGAAATGCTTGAGCAGTGCATATTGGACTTGCAAGAATTGAATGATGACCAGCCGCCTTGGCGCAGTGGTTAGCACCGTGGATTCCGGACCGGAAGGTCGCGGGTTCGAATCCCATAAGTCATAGGGATTTTTTCGGGCTCCAGCCGGCTCCTACCCAGAGTGAGTGTGCTGTGGGCTCAGTGGGGAGACTGGGACCACACAGTCGAGCTTCATCCACTTTACGGATGCGAATTTGAGAGTGTTGCTCAAATTACCTGACCAACACTGCAGGTGTCTGTATCTCTCGGGCCTGGTTGACGCCGGGATATATTATGACAGTAAGCGTAGAGAACAACCCTGTCAAGTAGTCTTAAAGCAGATGCACCTCCACAGCAGCATCATTACATCATCCTCATCCTCATTGATCATCATGCAATAATAAAAATTGCCTCTGATTCGGTGGCCTCCGTTGCTCTGGTCTCATGGTGACCTCAGATTCGATTTCCCCATACGCTTCTGTGCCTGTGGTGAATTTGTGTCAAAGCCTTTAGGGTTGGAGGTTCGCGGGGAGGCGGTCGTTGGAGGGACGTTGTGGTGGTTGCCACCTCGGGTGGGTGGCTCACTCAGTCTGGCTCCGCGACTGAGCTAATACTGTTGTTAGTAGGGGGCTTAGTAGGTGGTGTCCTGCATATGTTAGCTCAGAACAGGCACCACTGAACACCACCAAAGTGACCCAGCAGAAGTGCAGGGCCCCTCTGGCTGGTGGCCCTGCGGCGGCCTAATATTGATGGGCTCCCTGTGGACTCCCGACCCCGGGGGTGAGACACAACAAATCTGGGTATGGCTGTGGTAGGGGAGATTGAAATGAGCGGCGTGGGAACAGCAGTACGGTGGCGTCACAGAAGACGAGGCAGAAAAAAAAAGAAAGAAAAAAAAAAATTGAATGATGATTTTTATGTTCTGTTAACTGGTGATTTGAATGCAAGAACAGCATGTGAGAATAATTCTTTTTCTGATGATGAGTTTGATGGGGACATAAAAACAGTGTATGTCACAAGTGATTTTGTTAGAAACTCACAAGATAGACAAATCTATTTGGCAATCAACTACTTGAATTTAGTAATATGTTTGATTATTTAATTTTGAATGGTCTGTGTCAACATGACTTTGATGACGGGTATACATATATTTCATTCTCAGGAGCCAGCACAGTTGACTATTTTCTCATGTCTTGTGAATGGTATGCATCTGTTGATATTGTAACTGTAGACATTAGTAGTACTACAGAGTCAGATCATCTGCTGTTTTTATGAGGATTGGTTTAAAATGGAATGTGACTAAACAAAATGATGATGAACACACTATGAAGAGGAAGATAGTGTAGTAGAAAAAAGTTGTTTGGAAAGATGATAAGAAAGAAGAATTTATTGAAACACTTGACAGCCTTACCATGCAGAACAGAATTATTAGTGCCTTAAACCTACTTGACAGTGACATAGATGATGCTCTGGAGCAATTTACACAATGCCTGAATGAGGCTAGCAGTTATATGCTCACCAGACATCATACTTGTCAGAACAAACAGTCAAGGTGGTTTGATGATGAGTGTCATCGGGTTAAGAAAGAGACAAGAAGAGCGTTGAATTTATCTAGAAAAACAAAAGACGAGAATGACAGACAGATTTATGTTACAACAGGGAAAAAATATAGACAGTTATTAAAGACCAAACGCTAAACATTTAGAAAACAAAAAGTAGAGCCTCTAGCTAACAATAGTTCAAATTCACCACTGTTCTGGAATGACCTGCAGAGTATGGGTTGTGTTAATAAAGATAGAGTTTCAAACAAAATAAATAAGACAGACTGGGTTAGCTATTTCAAAGAGGTATTTCAAAGTAATGAAACAGTATTTAATCAATGCATACACACAGAAGCAGATCTGTTAGAAGAAAATGAACATGAACTGAACAGAGAGATTACAGAAGAAGAAATAAATAGAGTTATATTTTAAATGAAGTCTGGGAAGACATGCAGGATTGATAAAATTATTGCAGAAATGCTAAAAAAAATGTAACTAGTGAAGCTAAACAGTTCATATTCAAGCTTTTCAATACTATTTTCAGTAAAGGTATTTATCCACAAATATGGTCTAAAGCCATTATTATTCCAATTTATTAAAAGGGGGAACCAGAGCTAGTAGACAATTATAGGGGAGTATCATTACTGAGTATACTATCTAAATGTTATACTTCTATATTAAACACAAGATTATAGTCGTGGCTAGAAAATGATCACTTGATATGTTAAAATCAAGCAGGTTTTCGGAAAAGAT
>JASPKP010002933.1:0-10000 GCA_030674155.1 Stramonita haemastoma | reverse complement strand
TCCAGTAAAGACCGCAATGTGATGGCACCCAGCAAAATGTTATCCCAATACCTTTAGAAACAAGAGAATGCTGAAGGAACATGATTTCAAAAATAACATTTCTCAGTTTAGAGTCCTAATGTTTTAAAGCCAGTAAAACTGATTTTGAATCAACACAAAAAATGACATTGTAAATCACAAGAGAAATATCTGAAAGATAATTTAGCGCCATAAAAATTGTGAACAATTGTGTCTGTCTGTCTGTGTGTCTGTGTGTCTGTCTCTGTCTCTCTCTCCCTAACCCTTTCCCCCCTTTCATATCTCTGTCTCAATCTCACTGTCTGTCTGTCTCTCTCTCAGATACACACTCTCACTCTTTCTAAGCACAGCCACACACACACACCACACACACACACACACACACACACACACACACACACACACACACATACTATCTACACCCCCCCTCTCTCTCTCTCCTTACACACACCACACACACACACACACACACACAACCACACACACAATTTTTTGGGTAGTCTGTGTATGATCTATCTCTTTCACTATCCCTCCCCTTGCCAATCTCTGACAGTCTATCAATATGTTTTTTATCTCTCACTTCCCCACTCCACCCCTTTCTTCTTATTTTCTGTGTTTAAGTCAGCATCTGGACACTTCCCTAGTATCCCTACTCACACATTCACAGTCACACAGACACATAGACACACACACAACACACAACACGACTCGACTCGACTCACTCTCTCTCTCTTGAAAAAATAAAGATCTTTCATTCATTCATTCATTCATTCATTCATTCATTCATTCATTCATTCATTCATTCTGTCTGTCTGTCTGTCTGTCTGTCTGTCTGTCTGTCTGTCTGTCTGTATGTCTGTCTGTCTGTCTCTCTCTCTCTCTCTCTCTCTCTCTCTCTCCTCTCCTCTCTCTCCTCTCTCTCTCTCTCTCTCTCTCTCTCTCTCTCTGAAATACCAATTGAAGAGGGCAAGTTTTCTGAAAACACAATCTTCTTCATATATAATAAAAGTGAATCAAAGCCTCAACTGGAGCCGTCAAATAAGTAATGTTTAGAATACATGGAGACCAAGACAGATTGGGAATACTATTTTTGCTATTAAAATACTATTTTTAGAGAAATACTTTCTCTATAAATGTCGACTTAACAAAATAAAACCTGCCATCTATAGTTTCATGCAGGAACTGAAATACAGATACAAGTTAGAAAAATATATGCATTGTCTAGAAATGAGACCAACTGCATTCGAAGTAAAATGGTTTCCATACGCAAACCTTGTTGAAAATGGAAACACTGCTATTCATTGAAAAAAAAAAGAAAAAAAAAAAAGAAGGATAATCTAGAAGTGTCACTCGGGGAGGAAAGGGGATGTTACATATAACATGCATTTGCTTTCCCACATAAAATATTAAAGTAGCTGTACACATTCACTCTATACTTGGTTTAATACATCTTTTTTGAGGCCTTGCTTCATCTGTAACAAAACTCTTTTTATATCCTTTTTTCTGTTAAACTTGATTTTTGTCGTTATTGCTATTCTGTTACCTCTGTTCTCGTATTAATGAAGATACTCAAGATAAAAGTAACTCTACACCGTTTTTTCCAAAACAAAACAAAAATCCCTTGCAAGATAATTGAAATATTGATATGTGTAACACAATCATAATGTCAGAAGGCTACACGCTGTATTGGCATTGAACATTTTGTTGTTTGTTTTCGCTTTAACATCTTCCACTTTAAATGATATTGGATGATAAATGAACGTCCTGTATTGATGAAGATGTATGTGCTTTATGAGTGAATATAACCTGCAATGCAAGGTAAAAAAACAAAAAAAAAACCAAAAACAAAAAAAAAACCTAATTTTTGTCTGTACAAATACTATTTTTCATTTGCTGGGTGGCTAAGCAGGTTTGACACACACACACTGTCTCTCTTACACACACACACACACACACACACACACACACACACACACACACACACACACACACTCTCTCTCTCTCTCTCTCTCTCTCTCTCTCTCTCTCTCTCTCTCTCTCTCTCTCTCTCTCTCTCTCTCTCTCTCAGAACGTAGCGTTATGGAAGCCTTGTTGCAGACTTGTTTTATACGATGTTTATGTTTGTTGTGCCACTCCCCCCATTTCCTCCAATTTGCAAAGGGAGAAAGTGTTCCACAACAATCCATCGTAATTTGAATGTAAACCACTTCACCATGTCGTGGAATCCATGCCATGTCGACCATCTGGGTTGTAGAAACGATACATTTTTTTTTTGTTTCTGAAAATTTGTGTTTGTGCCCAGTTCCTTTCCTGCTGTCCCCTTGTGAATGGGCTTAACAAGCTTGACACAATAAAATATTGTCATTGTCATTGTCATTGTCTCTCTCTCTCTCTCCAATGATGTAGTCAGCTATTGCAGTAGTTCAGTATCAAGGATACCAGATGAATACTTGATTTACCGTCAGACTCCTGATCTGAAGGAAATGGATCTGAACAAAGGTCATGGCTGTGCCAGTCTGTTGCCACACAACCTCCAGCCTCCAAGCCAAAACAAAATCTTCTCTATGGAAAGAGTGGGCTGTCTTGGCCAGTGGTATGGATAACTCCAACAGCAGCAGCAATGCTTTATGATGCATTGGCTTTGAGTCATGCCACTTTCATACAGGAACCAATACACATGTGAAAGTTTTGCTATTTTAATGGATGGCACTGCTCTCGTTGTGACACATCTCCCTGAGGGTAAAAGCTTGAATGTCATGCTGAGAAATCTGCCCTGACTAAAGCGGAACGTTATAGTCTACTTACTGTGAGAACAAATGGAAACAAACAGTAAAGTTTTACCTTTGAATGCACCACTTGAATGACAAGAAAGCAGATAGGACACTTACATCAGAGTAGACAGACATCAAACATGACTATGTTGACATCATGTGGCTTGGTGTAGTCGACTGAAAACATGGTCTGCCTGCCTAACTCGCCTGTTCCCGGATTTATTTTTCCGATAGTCTGAGCTGATCTGTCCTGTGTGTGTTGGATGGTGCACAACTTCAAGTCCTGTGATTTCTTTTTCCCGTAGTCTGAGGTGATCTGTCCTGTTTGTGTTAAGGTGATCTGTCCTGTGTATGTTCAGGTGATCTGTCCTGTTTGTGTTAAGGTGATCTGTCCTGTGTATGTTCAGGTGATCTGTCCTGTTTGTGTTAAGGTGATCTGTCCTGTTTGTGTTAAGGTGATCTGTCCTGTGTGTGTTCAGGTGATCTGTCCTGTGTGTGTTGGATGGTGCACAACTTCATGACCTCTTTTTTGGCTTCAGTGAAAGACAGCCATTAAAATTTAGCATTGTTCCCTGCTTCAGAAATTAAATAGCACATCTATTTTGTTCTCTCTGCTTCTTTTGGTATATCATTTTGACCATCTGCCTCTCTCTGTCTGTCTCTCTTCCTGCCTGTCTGTCTCTCTCCTTCTTGCTGTCTCTTTCTTCCCCTCTGTCTACCCATATTGAATAAAATACTAAATTTACTCCCTCTCTCTAACTGTCTGCCTGTCTCAGATATGATATCCTGTTTTCTCTCTGTCTTTTTATATATCTCTCTGAAATAGTAGGCCTATCTTACTGTATTTCTATCTGCCTGACTGATTGTATGTTTGTCTGACTGGCTGGCTGTCTTTCTAGTGAAGCAGTCTACAAAGTGGGCGTTTTGTTTATCATTCCCGTGTCCCTGTTGTGTCTGACTTCAGCTTTTCAGGTCAGCTCTTTGGTGTATAAAACTGACTTACGTTGTCCACTTTCCCGTGGTGTTTGTGTGTATGCATGATGGACAAAGCATGTGCGTGCATGTGTGCATGTGGTAATGTGTGTGTGTATGTATGTGTGTGTGTGTTTGTGTGTGTGTGTGTGTGTGTGTGTGTGTGTGTATGGGCGTGTGGATGCGTGCATGCATGCGTTTATGGGAATGTGTGTGCGTGTGTATGTGTGTGTGTGTGCGTGTGAATGTGTGTGTGTGTAAATGTAAGTGTGTGTGTGTGTGCACGTGCGTATACACAGCATGCTTTCACCTGATACCCTACAACAGCTGTTAGGTTTTGTGTGTTGAAGGTGCCACCAGTTTCCCTCCAAGTGGCCAGAAGAGAAGACAGCACACAAGAGATAGCCAGACTTGTAGGGACTACAGTAGAAGACAGCACACAAGAGATAGCCAGATTTGTAGGGACTACAGGAGAAGACAGCACACAGGAGATAGCCAGACTTGTAGGGACTACAGGAGAAGACAGCACACAGGAGATGGCCAGACTACAGGAGAAGGCAGCACACAGGAGATGGACAGACTACAGGAGAAGACAGCACACAGGAGATAGTCAGACTTGTAGGGACTACAGGAGAAGACAGCACACAGGAGATGGCCGGACTATAGGAGAAGGCAGCACACAGGAGATAGCAAGACTTGTAGGGACTACAGGAGAAGACAGCACACAGGAGATGGCCAGACTACAGGAGAAGGCAGCACACAGGAGATGGACAGACTACAGGAGAAGACAGCACACAAGAGATAGTCAGACTTGTAGGGACTACAGGAGAAGACAGGAGATGGCCAGACTACAGGAGAAGGCAGCACACAGGAGATGGCCAGACTACAGGAGAAGACAGCACACAGGAGATGGCCAGACTACAGGAGAAGACAGCACACAGGAGATGGACAGACTACAGGAGAAGACAGCACACAGGAGATGGCCAGACTTGTAGGGACTACAGGAGAAGACAGGAGATGGCTAGACTACAGGAGAAGACAGCACACAGGAGATATCCAGACTTGTAGGGACTACAGGAGAAGACAGGAGATGGCTAGACTACAGGAGAAGACAGCACACAGGAGATGGCCAGACTACAGAAGACAGCACACAGGAGATGGCCAGACTACAGGAGAAGACAGCACACAGGAGATGGCCAGACTACAGAAGACAGCACACAGGAGATGGCCAGACTACAGGAGAAGACAGCACACAGGAGATGGACAGACTACAGGACTGCAGGGACTATAGGAGGGTGCTACTGTGAACACTACCTCTGAGGGCTTCAGTCATCTGTGAGTTCGTTTCTTTTTTTCCACTGGTGCAGACCTGCCTACCGTATGATTTTATCGTATTTTTACGATTTGTAACCCTAAATACGATTTTCTTGATAAAAGTACGATTTTGACAATCACAAAGAAAACAGATAAACTGTGGCAAAGGGTTCAAGGGAAGTAACTCTTCCATGCTGATATTTACTTTCCTTGTCAGCGATTACTTCCCTTCTCTGTGTTACCCAAGATCATTAGTCAAGATTGTCAGTCATCACTAGAGGATCCTCTCTCTCTCTCTCTCTCTCTCTCTCTCTCTCTCTCTCTCTCTCTCTCTCTCTCTCTCTCTCTCTCTCTCTCTCCCTCCCTCTCTCTTTCCCTCCCTCCCTCCTTCCCTCTTTCTCTCTCTCTCTCCAGTACACACACATACATATTGTGGCGCTCCACCACAAAATGAGTCGCTTAGCACATTACCCAATTTTGCGCTAGGAGCCTTTAAAGGCAGGTGGGGGTCAAGTTGTCAATTTTGTGATTTTGATTGATTATTAAACTAGATCTGTTTATTTATCTTATAATGAAATATCAAGGTATCATTTTTATTCCTTTTGCTTTTAAATGTGTTTTGAAAATACCAAAGCACTCATTCTGGCAACCTGTTACTAAAATAAACTTGCCCGTTTCTCATTTTGTCACATCCTGCAGTCTATCATTTCAATTTGTAATAATGTTGCACAGAATTGTCCGATTTTCAATCTGTTTTTTTGTATTTGATAGCCACTTTATTGCACATTAATAGCATGTCAATAACTAAAAATTGACCTCATGTGCACTCCGTCTCATTATGTGGTGGAGCGTCACAATTATATACACACTACTTTCTCTCATACTCACACCCAGCCACACACACAGTCTCTCTCTCTCTCTCTCTCTCTCTCTCTCTCTCTCTCTCTCTCTCTCTCTCTCTCTCTCTCTCTCTCTCTCTCTCTCTCTCTGTCCCTCCCTCCCTCTCAGACAAACTTTCTCTCTTACACACACACACACACACACACACACACACACTCTCTCTCTCTCTCTCTCTCTCTCTCTCTCTCTCTCTCTCTCCTCTCTCTCTCTCTCTTTGACACACACACACACTCTCTCTCTCTCCCCTCTTATCTCCCTCTCTCTCTCTCTCCCTCCTGTTTCTCTCCCTCCCCTCTCTCTTATCTACCTCTCCTCTCTCTCTTTCTCTCCCCCTCCCTCTTGTCTTTCTCTCTCTCTCCCTCCCTCCCTCCCTCTTCTCTCTCTCTCTCCCTCCCTCCCTCCCTCTTCTCTCTCTCTCTCTCTCTCTCTTCTCTCTCTCTCTCTCTCTCTCTCTCTCTCTCTCTCTCTCTCTCTCTCTCTCTCCTGTCCTCTCCTGTCCCTCTCTCTCTCTCTCTCCCCTCTCTCTCTCTCTCTCCCTCTCTCTCCCATTCTCTCTCTCTCACACACACACTCTCTCACACACACACATACACACACACACTCTCTCTCTCCTCTGTCTCTCTCTCACACACACACACTCACACACACACTCACACACACACATACACACACACACACACACACACACACACACACACACACACACACACGCACACACACTATGATACACATACATATACTATGATAGACACACACACTCACACTGGAACACACACACACTTACACACACTTACATACACATACACAAACACACACACACACACTTACACACACTTACACACACACTTACACACACACACACACACACACACACACACACACACACACACACACACACACACACACACACACATACACACACTATTCATCCACTGTCATTGGTTTTGTAATGTGTAAATCTGTTCTCTTGGCAGTGCTGACAGCCATCCTCCCTCTCCACTACCCATCTCCACCCCCTCCCCCCTGTCACATGAAACTTTTCTATTCTAATCACTGAGTAAGGACATGATGTTGAAAACAGTGTCCTGAAAAATCACACTCACAGATCTCTAAACTTACTTAGAACTTGAAGCAAGAGATACAATGCGTGGACAGGTGGGCTTTCATATTCACTTTGTTTCAGTTTCTGTTTTGTTGGAAGCCTGCTTGTTCATCTCTGAGTGTCTTGTCTAGTGCTGTCTTTAGTCTTTCTAAGATTATTCTTGTCAGTATTTTCCCTGGGATAGACAGCAGCATGATTCCTCTCAAGTTGTTGCAGGATGACAGATCCCCTTTCTTTGGAAGTTTCACGAGGTAACCTTTCTTCCAGTCTTCTCGCACACTCTCTTGGTCCCAGATCTTGTGTAGGAGTGGATACATCATGTCAGTTGAAGTATGGATGTCTGCCTTCAGTGCTTCAGGGGGTATATCGTCGGGACCTGCTGCTTTGCCTGACTTTAAAGACTTTATGGCTTTGGTGATTTCATTTTTGGTGAGGGGGGCCGATGTTGATGCCAAGGATTTCAGTAGGTGGTGGGATATCTGGCGGGACAGATGGTGCTGGTCTGTTGAGTGTTTCTTTGAAGTGCTCTGCCCATCTTGCTCTCTGGTCCTCTTCACCTGGAATGGTATTGCTGTTCTTGTCTTTGATGGGGCAACTTGGTTTACTGTTTTTTCCTGAGAGGGTCCTCATGATCTCATACAGTCTCTTCATGTTTCTTTGGCCTGCTGCAGTTTCTGCTTCCTGAGTCAGCTCCTCGATGAAATTTCTCTTGTCTTTTCTTGCACTTCTTTTTACTGCACGGTTTTTGTCCCAGTAGCGTGCTTGCAATATGTGCTTCTCTTTTTGATCTTGTGTTTTGTTGATCTGGTCTTTCAGCTATTTTCTCTGGGTGATCAGTGCCCATGTTTCTGTTGTCGGCCATTCCTTGTGTTTTCTTGTATTTTTTTCCCAAGACTGCTTGGCATGTTGTCTTCCAGGTATCATGTAGACTGTGCCACTGCTCTTCGATCGTTTTCTCTGGCATCTGGGAAAGCATGCTGAATTTGTTTCTTAGTTCCAGCTTGAATTCCTCTGTTTTCGCTCTGTCTTTAAGGCTTTGCACGTTGAATTTGTGCAATGGTCTTCCTGCCTTGTCGGTGAAGGCTTTGAGCTCGGTCTTGAGGATGGCTACTACAAGGTGGTGGACTGATGCTGCGTCTGCTCCACGTTTCACCCTGACATCATGAAGGCTCCTTCTCCACTTTCACCTGATGGTGATGTGGTTGATCTGGTTTTCAGTCCTGCCATCTGGGGAAGTCCATGTGGTCTTGTGGACTTTCTTGTGGGAAAAGATGGTGCCTTCAATGACCAGGTCATTGAAGGTGCAGAACTCTGCTAAGAGTTCACCATTTTCATTCTGGTCTCCCGTGCCATCCCAACTTTTGCATTCAGGTCTCCCATTAGGATCTTCAAGTCCCTCTTTGGTGTTTTGTCCACTATGGCTTGGACTTGCTCGTAGAAGTTCTCTTTTTCTTCTAAATCAGTGGCATTTGTTGGAGTATAGCATTGGAGGATGGTAACTTTCCTGCCCTTTGAGTTGAATCGGGCATTGAGGATCTGTGGTGACACTGGTTCCCAGGATAATAGCGCTTGCATTGCCTCAGGTTTCATCAGCAGTGCTACTCCGTGTGTGGTGGGGTGGTGGGGGGGGGGGGCTGGCCTTCTTCCTGTCCAGAGTAGATGATGGTATCTCCACTCGCTAGTCTAAACCGTCCGGTTCCATTCCATCTAGTCTTGCACAGGCCAAGAATCTTTAGGTTGTACCTATGCATTTCACATCATGCACAGATCAGATTGCCACAATGCGTATCATCATCGAGCAGTCTCTGGAGTGGCAGACCCCCTTGTATTCAGTCTTTGTTGACTTCCAGAAGGCATTTGACAGCGTCGACAGAGATGTCATCTGGAGACTGATGCACCACTATGGCTTCCCACCAAAGTTCATCACCATCATCCAACAGCTCTATGAAGATGCCACCTGTCAAGTCATCCATGATGGTATATTGACGGAACCCTTCTCTGTACGAACCAGCATTCGTCAGGGCTGTCTGTTGTCACCAACCATCTTCCTGTTGGTTTTTGACTGGATAATGCAACAGGCCACAGCAGGCAGGAGAACTGGCATACAATGGACCTTCACAAGGCAGCTGGAAGACCTGGACTTCACAGACAACATCAGCCTTCTCTCCCACAGGCACCAAGATGCACAAGAGAAGCTATGTCATGTTGCGGAGGAAGCCGAAAAGATAGGCCTCCAAATCAACATCAGGAAGATAGAGGTCATGAGGGTGAACAACAAGAAACAAGACCCAGTGCGACTACACCAAGAAAACATCAAAGAAGTTGACAAATTTACCTATCTGGGCAGTGTCGTTAGTAAAGATGGGGGGACAGACGAAGACATCAAGTGCCAAATAAATAAAGCCTGTCGTGCCTTCAACACCCTTCACCCAATCTGGAGATCAACAGCCCTCTCACTCCACAACAAGATCCGGATATTCAACACAAAGAACTATGGGACAGGACCAGATACGCTCCAATCAAGACAGAGATCAAGGGAATGGGGATGGATCGGCCATATGCTCCGCAAGCCTGACCCACAAGGGAAGCGGAAAGTAGGTCGACCAAAACAGACCTGGCGCGCAGAAGCACTGAAGCAGAGACAAAGGCAGCCAGAATAACATGGGCCGAGCTGAAGAGGATCTCCCAGAACCAAGTCCGTTGGAGGAGTGTTGTTGTGGCCTATCTTCCCACAGGAATCCACAGGCATAAGTCAAGTTAGTTTCAGTTTGTAGCATTCTATGCAAATTGGATATTTTGAGTCAAGTACCATGTTGAGAATAATTGCTGCAAAAATATTTTCTTTATGATGATGATGACCTGAAGTAACTGTAAAAGATGGTTGATTTTCAGATTCAAACTTTCTGAAATTTGTTTGAAAAAA
>JASPKP010002932.1:0-2500 GCA_030674155.1 Stramonita haemastoma | reverse complement strand
AAACACCTGAACAAGGCCTCTAAAAACATATGGCATGGAAATCGGTGCAGAGAAGACCAAACTGATGACCAATAACGCCAAGGGCATCAGCACTGATATCAGGGTCAATGACCAGAAGCTGGAAACGGTTCAAAGCTTCAAGTACTTGGGAGCAGTTGTATCAGACGAGGGGTCCAAGCCAGAGGTAGTATGCAGGATTGCACAGACAATAACAGCACTGTCAAAACTGAACACCATCTGGAAAGATAAAAGATATCTCACTCAACTCCAAGATCAGACTAATGCGCTCTCTTGTCATATCCCTATTCCTATATGCCTGTGAATCGTGGACCCCAACTGCTGATTTGGAGAGAAGAGTACAGGCGGTAGAGATGAGATGTTTCCGGAGACTACTTGGCATCTCCTACAAAGACCACATAAGCAACGAAGAAGTGCGTGAAAAAAAAACATTGGGGGAAAAAAACTATACACTATACTAAAACAAAAAGAATCTATTATGTTTGAAAAATAAAGTGATAGTACCAGCATGCTTCTAAACTTTGCAAACTTGGTACTTATGAGTTAACTTTGGAGGGGCGGGGGGTGGGGGGGGGGGGCCTCGGATAGACCTCCGAGGTTCAACCAATAGCGAGCTTTTTCGTATGCGGCCGTTTTTGCCCACCATGAAGGTAGCCGCATTCTGACTTCAGGGATATGAGTTCATTTGATGTTAGCCTCTTTCTGCGAACACTTCATTCACCATCTTGATTAGGGGCAGCCAACTCTACCGTACAACGAGTGGGAAGGGAGAGAAGTGAAAGAAATGGGTACCCTGGTGGCTCATCTGTCATATTCTCGTTAACTCAGCTGAAGGGATTTCCCCCAGGGGAGATTCGTTTTTGTTTGATTTTATTTCTGGGAATTTGCATTGGGCTGTCATTCATTTAAAATCCTCTCGTGTCTGTATAACTTCCGTTTTCACTGGTTATGGGAACGTTCTTTTTGTTTGATGATGTAATGACATCGATCATTCATTGTTGTTTCAACTGTCTTTTCTTTTGGTTTTTACACTGAGTTTTCTCTGAGCACACAGTTTTCTCAGATCTGGTGATGTGACATTATTCAAGACGCGTGTTTGTCTTAGTACTGATTTTTCATCGTTTGTCTTAGTACTGATTTTTCATCGTTTGTCTTAGTACTAATTATTCATCGTTTGTCTGAGTACTGATTATTCATCGTTTGTCTGAGTACTGATTATTCATCGTTTGTCTTAGTACTGGTTATTCATCGTTTGTCTAAGTACTGATTATTCATCGTTTGTCTTAGGACTGATTATTCATCGTTTGTCTTAGGACTGATTATTCATCGTTTGTCTTAGTACTGATTATTCATCGTTTGTCTTAGTACTGATTATTCATCGTTTGTCTTAGTACTGATTTTTCATGGTTTGTCTTAGTACTGATTTTTCATGGTTTGTCTTAGTACTGATTATTCATGGTTTGTCTTAGTACTGATTATTCATCGTTTGTCTGAGTACTGATTATTCATCGTTTGTCTGAGTACTGATTATTCATCGTTTGTCTCAGTATTGATTATTCATGACGCTGGTTTGCCTTAGCTTCTGAGATGTATCCACCCTTTTTGTCTGTACTTTACTGATCGCTCCATTTCTGTTTGTCTGTCTTCAAATCAAATAAAATTCTTTTATTTGTAGGGTAATTACTTTTTTCTTTATTGTTTTATCTCGAGATGTGCTTTTTTGTTTGCATCCAGTTCCCGTGTGCATCCGGTTTTGTACATGTTGTCATTGATTCCCACTAGCACACAATGGCCAACTCTTTCGAAGAGCGGAACAGGCTGCAACTTGTGCGCAAGTTTTGCTGTGTGCTGTTATTTTTACATCCAGTCACCGCCCTTGGGGATTTTCCTTAAGTCTGTGTGTAGTGTAGGGGACGGGATAGCTCAGTGGTCAGACCACTCGCTTTACCCGAGCTAAGGTTAAACAGCATCGAGTGTGGTTACCAACTGGATGGGTGACTGTTTACGCGCCACAGCTTCAGTACAGGCCCCCAGTTCACCCAACTTCAAATGGGTACCTGCCCTCTTTAGGTTCAGGGAAGGTAAAGCAGTGAGGGAGAGGAGATGGGCGCCGCCCTCAATATGCTGGCCCCTTAAGAAGCTGAGGTCTCTGATGCCTCGTTCCCATACGACCACATAGGTTTATGGGGCACCTTTACCTTTACCATTTTACCTGAAAGTAGTGTCAGTACGGTGCCAAATACATATAGCAAGTTTCGCTGACAAAGGGAAAGTTGGTATTTGGGAAACACAGTCTCCACTTTATGATAAGAAAGAGTACATATTGATTTCTACTCTGCTTCATTCTGCAAAGGAAAAAAATTCTGGAAAAAAAAACATACTTTGGAGAAAGTTATTGATGGTATACTGTAGTAGGTCTCTGTCTTCTACTGTGAGTGCTAAATGCCGACTGTTTGTAACTGGCTACATTGATGTCTTATTT
>JASPKP010002931.1:0-17500 GCA_030674155.1 Stramonita haemastoma | reverse complement strand
AAAGTTCATAATTTATACAGTTCATGTTTCCCCATCAACTCTCCCGTACTGCTAATGATTTAGTTTATAGAGAAACAAGTAGGTATCCAATTTATATACACTCAGATGTTATATGTATCAAATATTGAAGTTGACAAGAATGCAGGGATTTAGATTACCTTATAAAGCATATAGAAAACTACACACACAAATTTATTTATTATTATTTATTTTATTTAAATAAATAAAAATAAAATGAAAACTACACACACACACACACACACACACACACACACACACACACACACACACACACACACACACATCACATCACATCACAACACGACACAACACGCGCACGCGCGCACGCACGCACGCACGCCACACACACACACACACACACACACACACACACACACACACACACACACACACACACTCTCTCTCTCTCTCTCTCTCACACACACACACACACACACACACACACACACACACACACACACACACACACACACACACACACACACACACACACACACACACACAAGACTGCGGGGAGACAGACAGAGGAGAGAAGTGCTGAGGAGACAAGAGCAGGCTGAAGGAGCCAGGTGGGTTCATCATGTCATATCTGATCGCCTGTGCTCTCCACAAAGCGATCGATAGAACCATTGAATGGGACCGGCCATACCCCTACATCTGTCACTCACACACACACACACACACACACACACACACACACACACACACACACACACACACACACACACACACACACACACACACACACACAACACACACTCACCTACCTATGTCTTATAGTCAGTTTTATGTGTAATATTCTCTACCAATAACACATAAAACACGTTCATAGATACTGTGTATGTATGTGCGCGCATGCCCTCCTCATAAAATCTACATATATTTATAAATATAATATAATATATATAATATAATATATATATATATATATATTATATATATATATATATATATATACATATAATATATATGTGTATACACACACACACACACACACACACACACACACACACACACACACACACACACACACACACACACACTATATATATATATATATATATATATATATATATATATATATATATATATATATATATATATATATATATATATATATATATATATATATATATATATATATATATACGTAGGTCTGCATGGGCATATCTGAAGTTAGATAAAATTAATGTCGGACACAATATTGAAACTCAGCTATATACGTGCTTTTAAAAGCGAATTAATTTTTGTTTTCCTTCCTCGGCTGGAGCTCCCAGGTTTGTTTCCCAATGGCGACATTTTGCGTATAAAACCGTTTTTGTCCTCCATGAAGGTAGCCGCATTCCGATAGCTGGGATGACGTCTACACACGACACCAGTGTACATGCATTTTTGAAATTGTGTCACCACTTCCCACAGCATGCAATGGCTGACTCTTCGAAAAGGTAGAATGGGTTTTAATGTGTGCACAAGACGTTCTGCCTGCGTTCACACATGGGGCCTCGGTTTACCCAATGACTTTTTTTTTTTTGGGGGGGGGGGGGCTGTGGAGTTGTTACTGATGTTAAGTCCATGGGAAAAGTATATCATTGTGCACACAAAGAGAGAGAGAGAGAGAGAGAGAGGAGAGAGAGAGAGAGAGAGAGAGAGAGAGAGAGAGAGAGAGAGAGAGAGAGAGAGAGAGAGAGAGAGAGAGAGAGAGAGAGAGAGAGAGAGAGAGGAGAGAGAGAGAGAGAGAGAGAGAGAGAGAGAGAGAGAGAGGCTAATATCTGTGACTAGTTTTTGAATCACGAAGTGTTCAAGGTCTACAATCACTCAGTGTCATATTGACCCTGTGACTTATCGTGGCTGCAGCTCTCCAGTAACAACACTCACACAATACATACAAAGATGGACGTCTTATTAAAATATGAAACAGGGGAACAGCTGGCCGCATGGCTGTGATCTTTAGTGCTTAATCTAAGGGCAATGGGTACCACTGTCACTCACAGGCGTCAGAGTGGGAAGCCATTAACTTTTCAGCTTTTGTTTGTTTGTTTTTGAATTTCTTTAAGTAGAAGACTGTGAGCCGAGATCTCGAGTGTTAGGAGCTGGCCCGCATGTTTGATAGGATGAATGATAGGAAAAAGAAAGGATGTGTGTACTGGTGGTGTTTCGAAGTCAAATAGTGGCGACCTAAATGGTTGGAAAACGAATGAACTCAGAAAAAAGCTTAGCACCATTGGCGAACCTTAGAGGCCTGGTGACAGAAGGAGGATGAGGGGAAGAGGTACAGAACAGAAATGGAAAGACATGTGTTCTATTCAACAAAACTCATGATTGCAAATCAATTATGACGTGAAGAGTGGATCAGAATTACACTATAAATAAATGGAAACATTTTTTAAAACCAAAATGCGTAAACTGGATTTAAAATAAGAACACAGCAGAACATTTTTTGAAAAAAAAATCTGAATTAAAAACAAATGGCAACAGCTTAGACTTGTCCATTGCTTTTAGCAAAAAAGTTGCCCTGAGACCTATAAGAGTAACAAATACAATACAATACAATATACAGTGCAACACAATACAATACAGTCATTGTGTTTTTGCGATTATGTGAATATAAACACATTCAACAATCTCTGAACAAGACTAGAAAGTCTTAGAGTGAAAAATTGTTGAAATGCTCCCCTCCCCCCCCCCCTCTCTCTCTCATTATATATATATATATATATTATATATATATATATATATATATATATATATATATATATATATATATATATATATATATATATATATATATATATAAAGTTCCTATAATCATACAATATTATCAATCTTGAAACAGAGAAGTCACGAATACTGACCTTTTAGAAATGACTGCAAAAATGTACATAATGCACAGGTTGTAGAAGAGAACACATCTTCGAAACTTATCCAATTTCAAAAAGCAAATTATTAAAGAAAAGTACAAAACAAAAACCTATGTACTATAATTATTTTACAACAGATGATATGGACTGGGAAGTGAGTGGAGGTGTTCATCAACAGGTTTAACAGTGAAAACAGCATCCATGCTCGCAATTGTTATCGATTGGTCCACAGAAAAACTTTGGCAATGTTTTTGTCCAGTCACTCATGTAGGCCCACGCTTTCAGCCTGAAAATAAGCCTTCTCTTTGTTCTGCATGTCACACACAGGTGGCTGATGAAATTGATTCCCAGACTTTTTTTAAGAAAAGAAAGAGTTTAATTGTTTAATTGTGGCATCAGTTTTATTCAGCCTTAAATCTTCGCCCACACAAACATGATGTATGTATGGTTGTATTATGGTTTTATGCATACATGTATTATGTATGTATGTATGTATGTATGTATGTATGTATGTATGTATGTATGTATGTATGTATGTATGTATGTATGGATGGATGGAAAACTAAACACCATCTGGAGAGAAAAAACATTTCACTCAATTTCAAGATCAGACTAATGCAATCCCTTGTCATATTCATTTTCATGCATGCCTGTGAATCGTGGACCCTGACTGTAGATTTGGAGAGAAGAGTACAGGCGGTAGAGATGAGATGCTTCCGGAGACTCCTTGGCATCTCCTACAAAGACCACATAAGCAACAAAGACGTGCATAACAGAATCCAGCAAACCATTGGGCCCTACGAAAATCCTCTAACAATTGTAAAGAAGGGTAAACTTAAATGGTAGGGGCATGTCACAAGATCTAAAGGACTTGTAAAAACAAAGCTGCAAGGCACTGTCCAAGGAGGAAGGAAAAAAAGGCAGACCAAGGAAGAGATGGGAGGACAACACCAGCGAATGGACAGGCCTAGAACTCAACAAAACCCTGAGAAAGGCAGAACAGAGCGAGGAATGGAGGGAACGGGTTGTCAAGTCTTCCGGGGTGCCCCCATGGTCGCCAAAACTAAGGGATAGATTGATCGACAGACAGACAGACAGACAGACAGACAGACAGATAGACAGACAGACAGACAGACAGACAGACAGACAGACAGACAGACAGATAGATAGATAGATAGATAGATAGATAGATAGATAGATAGATAGATAGATAGATAGATAGATAGATAGATAGATAGATAGATGGTTGCATTCTTGTGTGGTTGTATGAATGAATGAATGAAATTATGAATGAAATTATGTATGTATGTATGTATGTATGTATGTATGTATGTATGTATGTATGTATGTATGTATGTATGTATGTATGTATGTATGTATGTATGTATGTATGTATGTATGTATGTATGTGTAAATATGCATGTATATGTGTAAGTATGTCTGTATGCGCATGTGTAAGTACGTATGAAGGTATATACTATTGCATTGCATATAGGCTATCTACATGTAACAGTTTCTCTTCTAGTCAACTGAATAGTGATGTTTTAGTTGATTCTCATGTTGCTGTTGCTATGTCAGTGTCTCTGTCGTATGAATGATTGGTCTGCATTTCCTTTTAATGATTTTCCCTGTCTTCCTCGTTCCTCTTCTTCATCGTGGTTGTTGTTGTTGTTGGTGTTTGTTGCTGTTGTTGTTGTTGTTGTTGTTGGTGGTGGTATTTTTGTTGTGGGGTTTTTTTTGGAGGAGGGGTGTTGTTTTCTTGTTAAGGGGGTTGTTGTTAATGTTGTGGATATTGTTGTGGTTGCTGTTGTTGTGTATGGTTCGTTGCCATATCAAGAAGAAGACGACGGACGACAAAAAAACAGCAAGCAGCAAGCAGCAGCAGCAGCAACAGCAGCAGCAGCAGCAGCAGCAGCAGCAGCAGCAGAAGTAGTAGTAGAGAAGAAGAAGAAGAGAAGAAGAAGAAGAAGAAGAAGAAGAAGAAAGAAGAAGAAGAAGAAGAAGAAGAAGAAGAAGAAGAGGTGGAGGAGGAGGAGGAGGAGGAGGAGGAGGAGGAGGAGGAGAAGAGAAGAAGAAGAAGAAGAAGAAGAAGAAGAAGAAGAAGAAGAAGAAGAAGAAGAAGAGAAGAAGAAGAAGAAGAAGTAGGTGGAGGAGGAGGAGGAGGAGGAGGAAGAGGAGGAGGAGGAGGAGGAGGAAAAGAAGACGAAGAAGAAGAAGAAGAAGAAGAAGAAGAAGAAGAAGAAGAAGAAGAAGAAGAAGAAGAAGAAGAAGAACAACAACAACAACAACAACAACAACAACAACAAGAATCGTGCTGCGTTGTGTGGGCTGCAGAACAACAAACAGCCTGTTCAGCATTCAGCCCTGCTTCACCAGCACACACATCATTTAGCACGTTCAAACACCGCACATGCGCAATGACAAAAATGCAGATTTTTGCTCTGTGGGGCAGGAAAGACAACTCATCCAGTCGATAGGCCAAGTGGGGCATCAATCATTATGCTAATCCTGGATTCTGTTGAGGTCTGTTCTGTAGGGCCATAAAAGACTTTTAAGTCATTGTGTGGAAACAGCTTTGCCATCTCTCAATACCGAGAACGCATGTGTAGGAGTAAGTACGCTAGAAAAACAACCCACAATCAACCAACCAACCAAACAGACAAACACTGAAACAGACTAATTTATTCAGGAGTTGTCTTTCTCTGTTCCATCCTTCATTAGATTTTAATGGCTGATGCCTTCTGGCAGATCCAAACCAATCCAATCTTTTTGTTTATAGCCCGCCGACCACATAGGCCATGTCGGGGTTGTCACCTCGTAAAATTTATATCTCAAATTAAAACTGTATAATTATACATCTTGCACTCACATTAAACACCGTTCCGCTTTTTGGAAGAGTAGGCCATTGTGTGCCAGTGGGAACGGATGACAAAATTGACAAAACAGCATACACACGGGGACTGGGTGTAAAAAAAAGCACACGAGTGCTTAATTCCATTATCCTCGAAATAAAAGAATAAATAAATAAATAAACAAAGAAAGAAAGAAAGAAAGAAATACAGAATAAAACAGGGAATAAAAAATCAACTGTACTGTGGTCTGGTGCATGAACGCAGAGAAGGTATAAAGGTGTGTGGGGCTTATCAGCACGCTGTGACACATCCTTCAAATTGAAAACAACCTTCCCCTCCCTCCATCCCCCCCCCCCCCCCCCCCCATCCCTGCCACACCCCACACCCCCCCTTTACCCCGCCATGCCCTGCATCACGTAGGTCATGATCAGGGCGGCAGATGTGTATCGATTTATCCATGATCCTGGTTACCTCATGGCTGGAAAGTGAAGTGTGTGTGTCCTTGTGCATAGCCGCTACTGCTGATGTTGATGATGATGATGATAACTCCAGCTTTTGCACCTGGCCTCCAGGTAACATCAGTGCTAAAGGTCAGTTTTGATGTCCGGTCACGGGGCTTCAGTTCATTGATTAACACCGTGGGTTTCTTCCTCAGCGCTCCAAAGTCTGCGCAAATGATATCCCTTTGCTCAGCCCTAACTTCATTAGCATTATTTGTTGTTGTTGTGATTATATCATATTAACATCCCAGCCATATTTCTTTTATAGGGACTGTAGCAGTATTTGTTAGCTAATCCAGGGTTATAGAGTAGTTTCTTTTCTTCAGTTTTTTTTTTACCTCGTGATATGAGTATTTGCGACAATGGATGTTGTAGGCGTAAAGGGTAGTTTTTTTAAATGACAGGAATGAGTGAGATATAGGCCGAATGCCCAGCCATCCATCCTGGCACCTGGAGAAGTGTGGTGAACAGGCTCTGTCAGCTTCAGCTTGTTTTCCTTCATGGGCGACAGCTCTGTTGTTCACCAATGGTCAGATTTTGTGTGTGACTGACTGTTTGCCTACCATTCAGGTAGTCGCATTCCGACTTCGGGGATGGTGTCTACAGACGACAGCAGAGTGCATGCGTTTCTGTTTTTTTATTTTGAAGTTGTCATCCGCTCCTACCGGCACGCGATGGTGCACTCTTTCTAAAAGTGGAACAGGTTTTATCGCGTGTGTAAGATGCACACGGGACCTCAGTTTACAGTCTCATTCGAAGGACTTTCGAGGGAGTGGAGTCGGTACTGAGTTAACTCCAAGGGGGAGAGGAGGAGAAGGGGGGGGGAATCCCTTAGAGTGGACGTGTCGGTGATGGCTCCAGCTCGATCCGTCAGATCGCAAGCTCCACGCTCTAACCACTAGGCTCTCCTCCATCTTCCCGCCCCTCCAGCTGACTGATGACATGTAACATTCAGACAAGCAGCCAGAGCACTCCTCACAGAGCTCAGGCAAGGAAAGGACAAACTCTTGTCTTCTTCTTTCTCAGTCAGGGTCAGTGTGGCCGTGTTTGCAGCCCTCCTGTTGTCTGTCACCTGGCTTGTCACCTCCACAGCGCTACACTGACATTACAATTATAGGCCTATCGATTGTTCTTCAAAGAAAAAAATAATGAGAGAATACGCGCGCGTGCGCGCACGCACGTGCACGTGCGCGCGTACACACACACACACACACACACACACACACACACACACACATACACACACACACACACACACACACACACACACACACACACACACACACACACACACACACACACACACACACAGAAAAAAAATCCACTTACCACAACTTCACAAAATCTCGACACAATATTACGATCCCCAAAAGCCAGCATAAATTCGAAGCCAGCAAGGCACAGATGACAACACAACACAACACAACACAACACAACACAACACAACACAACACAACACAACACAAAACACAACACAACACAACACAACACAAAACACAACACAACACAACACAACACAAACACTGACACTTCTACACGTCACACTACCCACACCTGGCACTCCAAGAAACGAAGGAACGACGCCTGGCAGACACTGACAGAGGAAGAGAGAAAGAAAGAGACACTGTCACATGGATGACGTTGTGTCACACACTGTCTGTCACCAGTCACTCGCCACATGTGAAGCGACCTTCAAGCAGTGACAGATGGTTGGTGTCAGCCAGTGCTCAGACTTGTTTCTAGGTTACGCCAAGTTGGAGGGGGCGGGGAGGAGCGAATGGGGGGGGGGGGGGGGGGGCAGATTGAAGGGGGGGGGGGGTGGATAGGGGGCGTGGATGGCAGTCACAACAGTCTGGAGGTGGTTGCTGTTGGTGTCTACATTCAGGCTGTTCCTTCTTGTATGCACCGCACGTGCCTGAAACAATGAACACGAATGCGTATGCCTGCAACTATTAAACACACACAGACACAGACACAGACAGACAGACACACACACAGACACACAGACACACACACTCACGCGCACGCGCACGCGCGCACACCCACACCCACACACACACACACACGCACGCACGCACGCACGCACGCACGCACGCACACACACACACACACACAGACACACACACACCATACACACACACACACACGACAGAAATGATGGTCATTTTCTCAACGTTGTCCTACCACTTTGGGGTTTGTGTGGACTCAGGTGAGTCTACAGCACTGCTCTATGCACAAATTCCAAACAGAAAAAATGCAATCACTGAAACAGATGAAAGCATCTCCCACTGCAGCTTGGAAACCCAAAGGAAAAACAAACAAACAAAGCACCAACACTCACACACCCAGCACAGATTGACATCAGTCATACACCCTAGCTGACAGTCTGCAGGAAGACAGACAGTCATCTACTTTACATGGTCATTGTCAAAAATCTATTTCAGCCTGTCATCAAAAGCTCTCACTGATGGTTTAGTTGTACATAAACTGCATATGTTTATCATATGTTTATCATAATTCTCCTCCGTCGAACGCTCAGACAGCCACTATTGCTATCTGTTCTTTGAGCAAAAACGTGTTGCGCTGCCGTTCAGCGCCTGACAAGTCAGGCCCAGCACATCCGACTTCTGCAAGGGAGATATTTGTTATATTTTAAGTCTTTCTGGAAAAAAGGGCAGGAGAATGGACCAAGAAGGCAGAAAATCAGACAAGAGGGAAATGACAGGAAGAAAAGAAACCAGGCAGAAACCAAGAAAGTTATAGAAAAGAGGGAATTTCTAGTACAGAATTTCCAGAAGGTGGGATGCCATTTGTATTGATGGCCCCGTGGCATCCCCATGGTGGTAATTATTATATGACATTAGATAGGAAAATAAGAAAAACCCTTTTTTCAATTCATTTTTTGGAAGTAGTTTCTCGTTTTTATGTTGATTTATTAGCCAGCACCATGATAGATAGATAGATAGATAGATAGATAGATAGATAGATAGATAGATAGATAGATAGATAGATAGATAGATAGATAGATAGATAGATAGATAGATAGATAGATACGAGTTTCGTGAGAACGTCACAGTAATGGTTGTAGCAGAACAGATATTCTCTCTTTGGCTTGTGGATGGAAACTGCGCTGCTCTGTTGAACATGTCCCCTCACAGCTGATGACAAAGGAAGCTGCCGGCCAGGCCCTGGAAGAAAGCTCCCGCATCTTCTTAGCCTGTCTTCAACACTGGCAATGCTCTGAGGTTCCATGATCATAGTCGTAGGATTACTTTAGGTTGGTAAGGCACAATCTAGATGGACCAGTTGTTCTTGAAGTTTCTATCTTTCAAAGATGTTATTCCAATACAGTTTTAATGTTGCATTGTTTCAGTCATCACTGAGCACCAGCAAGGTAACCCAGCAGCAGTGCAGGGCCCCTCTGGCTGGTGGCCCCGCAGCAGCCTGACACTGATGGGCGCCCTGTGGACTTCTGACACTGAAGCTGCAGCGTGAAAAGACTGGGTGTATGGCTGAGGCGGAAAGCACTGGAATGAGAGGCATGGGAGGAGCAGGACAAGAACACCACAGAAGATGAGGCTGCAAACGAACATTGTATTGTTATACTGTTGACTGTTGTTGTAGGGTACCTGTTCAACTACCCCTCCCCCACTTTTCTTTCTTTGCCTCACCTTCTCCCCTCTTTTTTTTTATTTTTTATCTTTCTTTGCCTCACCCCTCTCCTCCCTAAAACCACACCGCCCTCTTTCAGCGCCTTCATCGATAGGTCCACTTCAAGTTAGCAGCTTGCCCCCCATACTTATTCCATACCCAGGCTTTGCGCTCTAAAGACTAGAGCGCAACCCCATAGTCTTTCGAGACTGATGGGTGCCCACTACTACCACTTCATATCATGGCGGTCCTTAAACTCCAGTCCTGTCCTTATTTTCATTTTCACCGAGTATCACCCAGGCTTAGTGCAAAATGGGTTATGCCGCACTTTGTATTCAGTTCTTAAAATATTCAGATTAAAAAAAAAAGGAAAAGAAAGCAGCACTGGCATTGTAGGGCACCAGTCACGGCAGGCATAGTGTGTAATTTACAGACTGACAGGTACTGTGCTAACAGGTCACCACTCATCCTGAAAGCAGTCCAGGTTTTCTGTTGTATCTTTAGAGCAGGCTGGCTAGTTGACCGTCAAAGCTTTTAACTGCTGCTGCTGCTTCTATTGTTGTTGTTGTTGTTGTTGCTTCTGTTGTTATGGTAAGGGGAAGATTTTGAAGGTGAAGGGTTTTTTTGTGCAAATTTCTTGTTTGATCTGATAATGACAACAAGAACAACAATAATGATAAATCCACCACCACCACCACCACCACCACCACCACCACTCTACTACTACTACTATTACTACTACAACTGCTGCTACTACTACTTTTGTGTTGCACAATACCCCCAAAAGATAAACCTAGAGTATTAACAGCGAATACACAAAGGCAACACACACAGACACAGACACAGACACAGACACAGACACCACACACACACACACACACACACACACACACACACACACACACACACACTTCTGGTAATGCATGGGTGGAAGGAAGGAAGCGTGTTGGTGCCACAGGTAATTGGAGTCAGAGCTGTCGGCTACACAGTGAGGTCTTTTCCTGCCTACAACACTACCCAGTCATTAAAAAAAAGTCGGCTTATGACGTTAGTTGAGTTAGCTATACTTCCGATTGTTCAAGCAGAACATAAGACAAGAAAAAAATGTATATTTCTGGCAAAGGTTTTGAGGACCAAGAGAGTTCATAACAAATCACTAATATTTATGTGATCATATTCATTTAAAAAACGAGAATCTACATCTGTTATTTATTTATATATTTGTTTATTCATTAATTTATCGATTTATTCTTTTATTTTGAGGATATGGAATAAACACTCGTGTGCTTTTTATTATTTTTTTTAACCCCCCCCCCTCCCCCGTGTGTATATAGTTTTGTCAATTTTGTTATCCGTTCCCATCAGCACACTATGGTCTAAGGTAAGCAAAAAGAAAAAGGTAAAGGTGTCCCATAAGCTATGTAGTCGTAGGGGAGCGAGGCATCAGAGACTGCAGCTTCTTTAGGGGCCAGAATATTGAGGGCGGTGCCCATCTCCTCTCCCTCGCTGCTTTACCTTACCTGTCCCTAAAGAGGACAGGTACCCATTTACAGCTGGGTGAACTGGGGGACTGCACTGAAGCCAAGGGAGCAGAGACGGTCACCCATCCAACTGGTAACCACGCTCGATGCTGCTTAACCTTACTGTGAGGAAAGCCAGTTCTCTGACCACTGAGCTATCCCGTCCCCAAATGGCCTGCTCTTCCAAAAAGCGGAACAGGTTTTAACGTATGCCGAAGATGTCCTGTGTGCGTTCACCCCCGTTTAAAGTCTCATTCGAAGGATTTATTGATTGTTTTGGGGGATGGGGAGAGGAGAGGTGGGCTTTTTCTTCTTTTGTTTGTTCCTTACTTCCAGTCCTCACTTTATTTGAAGATATCATGCGAGTATATATATTCCACAGGATAGGATTTGTAGAAAATGTCAGCCGATGCGCACATAGCATTTTGCCCGTACGTTAAGAACACATCCTCCTTTGCAAGACCAAGACAAGACCATAGTTTCACTTTCTGAACATAAAAGAGAGGGAAATGAAGGTAGTGAGGAACGCGGAGCAAGAGAGCAAAACTGCGGCCCCTCCCTATTCATGGTGCTGGTGGAAGGCACCCCGTGGTGCAGCTAAGAAGAGGTGGAAAACTTTCAATCCAATCCCCTGATTGTTCACTGCGCCTGTCGGGATGCGGGGGTCTGTCAGTATAAATAACATCCACACATTCTGGAAGTTCTGTGTCAGGAATCCCTCTTTTCTATCCCTCTCTTTGTTTCTGTCTTGTTCCTTTTCTTCCTGTCATTTTCTTCTTGTCTATTTTCTGACTTCTTCGTCCATTCTCCTGTCTTTTTTTCAGAAAGACTTACAGATAACAATCCTTATGCCGAAGTCAGATGCGCTGGGCCTGATTTTTTTAAGAACAGTAGCACAACACATTTTCCCTCATATGACAGAAAACAATAGTTGCTGTCTGAGCGTTGGATGAAAAAAAAAAAGAAGAAGAAGAAGAAGAAGAAGAATGTTTCCAGCCCCGACAACCACAGCCACCATATGAGGACTATCACCTGGCTAAAGGTGAAATGTCAGAAGATTGCCTGTTACCTAAAGTTTGTGTTGTGTAGATGGGGAATGGCTTAGCACTTGATTTCTACAGGCTGCTTTATGCTGGTCACCAGAGAGGAGAACACACATTATTTAATGGCTAAACTGTGATAGAAAGCTTTTTATCTATGGGATGATGGTAATATCATAAGCGGCTGGAGAGATGACAGAAGCAGCAGTTTTATTTATTTATCTATTTATTAATTATTTATATCGAGATTAATGGAATAGGCACTCGTGTGCTTTCATCCAGTCCCCGTGTGTGTGTGTGTGTGTGTGTGTGTGTGTGTGTGTGTGTGTGTGTGTGTGTGTGTGTGTGTGTGTGTGTGTGTGTGTGTGTGTGTGTGTGTGTGTGAGTGAGAGAGAGAGAGAGAGAGAGAGAGAGAGAGAGAGAGAGAGAGAGAGAGAGAGAGAGGAGAGAGAGAGAGAGAGAGAGAGAGAGAGAGAGAGAGAGAGAGAGAGAGAGAGGTGCACAGACTGTGCACTAATGTCGGTGCAGGACTGACGCAGTGATGAGAGCAGCCTGGGTCATCAGAGGGAGGGAAAGAAAGAGAGCAGGGCGGGCATGCAGGCAGGGGCCCACACCTGCTGTGTCCTGTGGGGGAGGCATGGGATGACAGGAGTTTCAGACCCCTCTCTCCCCCAACACACACACACACACACACACACACACACACACACACACACACACACACACACACACACACACACCAGCTCCACACTAAGGTGACAGCTGGCAGAAGCTGGGGATGGATCAATCCCTCGTTAATTCCGCAGCACTTGCACTTTTCACTGTCCCCCGAATCTCTGTTGATGGTCTGATTCTGTCTTCTTCTGATTCTGTCTTCTCCAATCTCTAACGATATTATGATTATGTCTTATTCTGATTCTGTCTTCTCGAACCTCTGTTGATATTCTGATTCTGTCTTCTCTAACCTCTGTTGATATTCTGATTCTGTCTTCTCTAACCTCTGTTGATATTCTGATTCTGTCTTCTCTAACCTCTGTTGATATTCTGATTCTGTCTTCTCGGATCAGCAACTTCAAAGGAAAAAGGAAGTGAATAGTAAAATTTTACTATACGCAGACTACTTAGGAAAAAAATCCAGAACACACTGTGCAAGCCAGTTGAAGACAGCTGACTTAACTCCCAGGCTTCATGTGGCCTGGTGACATTGTCTCCCCAGAACCGAGTGTCGCCAGTGCTCCTAATTACACTCCAGTGTTCAGATGTTCAGAACTGATGATTATGCAGATCCCTGTGTGTGTGCAAATCCCCAAAGCTTAATTCCCCAAGGTCTGACCGTCTCTTTGTCTCGGTGTCCCCTGAGCACATAAGTGCCCCAGCTTTGTCTTCCAGCTGTAGACCCCTATTTTGTGTGTGCCATCAACACCTGACTGTGCCAGTTACCTTACCTGTCCTACCTTTGATATTGTCTGTGTGCCATCAACACCTGACTGTGCCAGTTACCTTACCTGTCTCACCTTTACCATTGTTTGTGTGCCATCAACACCTGACTGTGCCAGTTACCTTACCTGTCTCACCTTTACCATTGTCTGTGTGCCATCAACACCTGACTGTGCCAGTTACCTTACCTGTCTCACCTTTACCATTGTTTGTGTGCCATCAACACCTGACTGTGCCAGTTACCTTACCTGTCTCACCTTTACCATTGTCTGTGTGCCATCAACACCTGACTGTGCCAGTTACCTTACCTGTCTCACCTTTACCATTGTTTGTGTGCCATCAACACCTGAGTGTGCCAGTTACCTTACCTGTCTCACCTTTACTATTGTCTGTGTGCCATCAACACCTGACTGTGCCAGTTACCTTACCTGTCTTACCTTTACCATTGTCTGTGTGCCATCAACACAGACCAGAAGATGGAAACAGTTCCAAGCTTCACCGACTTGGGAGCCGTTGTATCAGACAAAGGGTCCAAGCCAGAGGTAATATGCTGGATTGCACAAACAATAACATCATTGTCAAAACTGAACACCATCTGGAAAGATAAGAATATTTCACTCAACTCCAAGATCAGACTAATACGAGCCCTTGCCATATCCATATTTCTGTATGCCTGTGAATGGTGTGCCCTGACTGCAGATTTGGAGAGAATAGTACAGGCGGTAGAGATGAGATGCTTCCGGAGACTCCTTGGCATCTATTCCAAGACTCACTCATTATCACGAAATTTGTACGAACACGAAAAGAAAACTGGCTTCTATGTGCCATAAAAAAAACTATTGATCTTGCCCTTGAGTAACGGCAGTTGAGGTGTAATACACAGTACAACACTGCATAGGATCTTGGCAGTGAATAACTGCAGTTGACGTGTAATACACAGTACAACACTGCATAGGATCTTGGCAGTGAATAACTGCAGTTGACGTGTAATACACAGTACGACACTGCATATGATCTTAGCAGTGAATAACTGCAGTTGACGTGTAGTGCACAGCTCTGCTTAGGATCCTCGGCACGAGCTGGCCCAAAGAGTTCCGTGTCTGTGGAAAAAGCATCTGGATGATGACAACAAGTCCACAGTGGGGGAGTCTCTGTACACTCTGAGTATCAAGGGAATGCCCCCACTTCCCTGTCTACCAATCCTTCCTCTTCGCATCCCCGTTTTGCTTTAGCCTGTGGCCTGTGTGTCTGTATAACATGTTCCTCTGTATTCTCACACCTGGAGATGTACCTCTTCACCTACCTGTGCCTCACTGTCTGTTGTAATTTGTAAGTTTTCTGGTACCTACATATCCCATTTCCTGTGTACCGAAAGTAACCCAACATTATTCATTCCAGATCCCCGAACCGAAGTCGGAATGCGGCTACCTTCATGGTGGGGGGGGGGGGGGGGGGGGGGGGGGGGGGGGACGGTGGCTAATGCAAAATCTCACCATGGTGAGCCTCGAAATTTAACCGCGGAACGAAAAAAACATCCCACAATCGGTGTTATCACCAGCTCCAGTGCCTTTGATCTGTACAGTATCTTGACAAATCTACCAGTGAGTATCAGAATAAAAATACATAAGCCCAGGGACTGGCCTTGAAATGCGAATCAACGTCACGGTGTGGGCAGCTAATTACAAGTGATGCCCACACAGCTTAGCCCCAACTGAGCAACTCCTTAGAGCAGAGGGATCAACCCTAATCCTAATCTGCCTTTGCTTTAGGCAGGGGGTGTTTCGGTACAGCGCCCCCCTCCCCTCCCCTCCCCTCCCCTCCCCAGTCTCTCCCTTTGATCTGCTGCCAGTTTGTACATTACACCTTTAATTTATAAAGTCCTTCTCGAGTTACCAGTCTGTCAGTGCAACAATGTATATGTTGTGCATGTACATGGGCGTGTGTATAATTATTAGCGGTAATGGGGGGGGGGGCTCGGTTTATCCCTGAACTGCCTGAGAAGTTGCATGTGTGCCCCCCCTCTCCCCTTAAACACACACACACACACACGCACGCACGCACACACACACACACACACACACACAAAGCGTGGGCTACATACTTATTGATAATTGGAGGTTGTGACCTTAAGGCAAAGATTATAACAACAACAAACCCCCCAGACAACTGTTGCAATATTATCTTGTTGAACACCTCACTGCTGTCTCTGTAATAAAACTTCATGACGCTGTATAACAAGGACGCCGATAAAGAATACACAGCGGTGAGGAATTTGAAGGATTATGACCTGCCGTTAGTTGTGTGTGTGTGTGTGTGTGTGTGTGTGTGTGTGTGTGTGTGTGTTGTGTGTGTGTAAGAGAATAATAGCAGTGGATGAAAAAGAAGAGCAGATGCCGATGACAATTTCTTCATCATACGGAAATAATTGGTCAAAGATTGGGAAACTATCAAATCTTCCAATGACAGCCTGAGACACTAGTGAGTATAAACATATACCTTTCGCCTGATCCCACTCCAGTTTCGGCTCCAGGATGAATCAAGTCAGGAGACCCGGCAGTGATTGAAGCTTCACCTTCCCTGCTACCTTACAGCCATACTTTTTTTTGCTTTACTTAGAAATGTCTATTTCATTTTATATATATATATATATATATTATATATATATATATATATATATATATATATTTATATATATATTATATTATATATATATATATATATATATATATCAAAGTATAGGATACCCTTTGCCTAAAACCTGTAATGGTGATTTGGGCTAATCCATGTGTTTAATGTTTACCTGTTTGTTGTTTTTAGCCATGGCTGTAACCCACATCCATTTCTGGTGTTTTTGAGATACAGCGTTTTGTACCGTAACCTCCTTTTAGAATGCCTGATAAGGGGAACGTCATCTTGGAAATGACGTCATTTGATGTCTTTTCTTCCTTCCTTGCTATATCTTAAGTTGACGCAGTTGGGTGTAGACAGAGAAAACAACATGACAGACCCCTTCATCCCAGCTTTGTCTTGCCCCGGAAGTCCATCCCAGTGACGACATCAGTGCCCTTTGCCGAAGATGGCCGGAAGAGACCCATTCTTCCCTGCCTTTGTGTGTGGAGGAGAAGCGTGAAAATGGCCAGCCTGGCTCTGATCTCCCCCGCTGCCATTTTGCCGCCAATGTGCCGCTGGGGAAGCTTAAGGTCACAGTGGGGGCCAGGTGGAGATGCCATTATTTTATTGAGGCCATTTATTGAATCATTTATTGAATCATTTATTGAAGCCATTTATTGGATGCTCTCTATGGTTAGGTGTAGCTCTCAATCACAGTGACACATTTGCTGAGTGATTTTATGTGCTTGGCTCCACCTCTCCCCCCTAACACGCGCGCGCGGTGTGTGATGTGTGTGTTATTTTGTTTACATATTTGTTCTGTTTTTCAATGACAATGGAATGAGCACTCAAGTGCTTTTTACATCCATTCCCCTGTGCATGTGGTTTTATAAATGTTGCCCTTATTCCCAACTGCTCTGCACACAGTGGCTTACTCCTTCGAAATGTGGAACAGGATTTAACGTGTTTGTGCGCAAGATGTTCTGCATGCGTTCTGCATACACGGGACCT
>JASPKP010002930.1:0-21414 GCA_030674155.1 Stramonita haemastoma | reverse complement strand
TAAAAACTTTCTTTTGAAAAAAAATTTCCCCCAAAAGCTGTTTTTTTATCTTTTTTTTAAAGAAAAAAAGGAAAAGGAAGGAAAGCTTTTTTATTTTAACATTATAAAATCTTTTTTTGTTCTTTTTATCCTTTGCAATTTGGGGAAAAAATTTGGCAGCAGTTTTTGGTTGCATAGGGCCCTATGCTTTGTAACGGGAAAAAAGGTCTTTTTTTCCTGGGGGAATATTGGGGTTTTTGGGGAAAATTTTCCTCCCCAACAATTTTCTTATTCCCGGGAATGAAGGGGTTACCCCAAACCATTTTTAAAAAAAATGAAGTTTTAAGTGTATACTTTTATACTTTTTTTCTGTTTTTTATAGGGTTCCACAACCCCAACACAAAAACAACACACACAACAAAACACACCCCAAAACAACCACACACACCCCAAAACAAAACAAAACACCAACACCACACACAACACAACACACAACACAACAACCCCCCACACCAAAACCACACACACACAATCCTTTAAGGGGTTTTTTGCCACCCCAAAAAAAAACCCCAAAAAAAAACCCCCGAAAGGGGAAAACAAAAAAAGGAAACAAAAAAAAAATTTTTCACCCAGTTTGTTATTTGATTTGCCCCATTTGCAAATTAGGGGGAAAGTTAAAAAGGATGATAAGGACTTTGTTTTTGTTTTCGGGTTTAATTTTTTTGTTCCTTTTTTTTTGGGTTTTGGGTTAAACAAGCTTTAACATCTTTTGCTCCCCTTTTTCCTTTTCGGTTTTTTTTAAACTTTGCGGGTTTGGTTTTTTGATATTGTTTTTGTTTGGTGAAAACCTAATGAAAGAAAAAAAAAAAAGAAAATTTACCACACTATTTGAGTATTTGGTTTTAAACTTAGTTGTGTGTATTTGGGTAGATTTTTTTTGTAGTGTTGTGGGTTTGGGTGTTATTTTGTTGCCCCCAATTCCCATATACCCAGGGGTTGCATAGGGTCTCTTTTGGCCTATGATTCATGCATTTTTCGGGTTTAAAATTTTTTTTACCGTTATATATGTTTTGCTTTTTGTTCATTGTAAAAAAAAAATAAAAAATTTGCATATAAGTTTTTTTTTTTGGGTTTTTTTTTTTTTTATAACCAGTGCTAATTTATTTGTTACATGCTAAAAATTTTTTTTATAAATTTCTTTTTTTTTTTGGGTTGGGTTTTTGGTTGTTTGGTGAAAAAACATAAGTTTTATATTTGAAGTGGAAAGGGACCCTTTGCAGAGCTGGAAAAATTCTTGGAATTTTTCTATTTGTTTGGGTAGGGTTTAACAGAATCTTGAAATTTTGGGTTCCATTTAACATTTGGTAAACTGTTTTTCTTTTTTTTGGAAAATTTTAAAAAAAAAAAAAAAAAAGAAAGAAAAGTTTTGAAATCAAATTTTTTTGGTTTTTCAAAAAACGGGTGGGGGGAAAAAAATGGGGTTTGTTGGATTGCAAGATTTGAAGGGGTGTAGCTTTGCATCCCCCAAAGGGAAAATTTGAAAAAAAAACCCACTTTACACATTTGAAGGAAATTGGGTTTTTTTGGGAAAAAACCCCAATCAAAAATTCTGTTTTAAAGGTGATGCAGAGGGGAAATTTGATAAAAGCCTTTTAAATGGACATGCAAGAAAAATAAGTATTTCATTTTTTATAAAAATTGTGGAAATTTTTTTTTCAAATTAGAATTTTTAAATTGAAAATTTTTTATAGAAAAAGAAAACAAAGATTTTTTTTTTTTAACCATGATGAAAATTTCTTTTTTTGAAATAAAAACTGTTTTTGATTGATTTTTTTTAAAATTTTTTTAAAGGATGTGCTTTTTTTCCTTTTATTTTTAAATTTTTCTGTTGGTTTTGGGTTTTTTTTTTTAAATTTTTTTTGGGTTATGTTTTTAAATTCTTTTTGGTTTTGGAACTGGTTTTTATTGGTTTTTTTAAAAAATTTTAAAATGATGCCCAAAATCTTTTGGAAAAAAACCCATTTTTTTTCCTAAAACATTTTTCCCAAGGGAAATGTTTATTTTTTGGTTTTTTTTTTAACAATTTTTTTTTTTAATTAAGAAAAGCAAAAAAAGGTTATCATTTTTTTGATTGATATGTTGTCAAAAATTTTCAGGGGGAAATTTTTTTTTTCTTTTTTGAAATGCCAATTTTTTAAAATTTAAACCCAAAGTTTTTTTTTGCTTTTTTTTTACCTGGTTTTGTTTGTTTTTTTCATCGAATTCACTGTTTTTTTTAAAATTTAAGTTTTTCTTTGTTTTTTTTGGGGTTTTGAAAGCCCCTTTTTTTTTCAAAAAATTTGGTTCCTTTGGCATATTGGGGCTGCTTGTTTGGGATTTTTTTTGGTTAAATGCAAAAAAGGAGGGGTTAAACCCATTTTTTTAAAAGTGTTTGCCCTTACTTATTTTAACCTTTAAATTTCTTTTTTTTTTCCTTTTTCAAATGTCAGACAGAAACCCATTTTTGGGTCGGGGGGGTCGAGGGGGGAAAATTTTTGTTGAACTGCGGGTTTAAAGCCCTGGAAAAGTCGGCCCCCGGGGCATTTTGAATTTAGTGGAAAATTCTTCAAGTACTTGCACGGGGTTTTTTATTTTAAGAAATGAAATACTAGTTTGTTTTTCTTTCATGTGGGGTATGTGTCACAACAGGGTTTTTATTTTTATGGGGTATGCATTTTGCCTGCTCCTCTTTTAAAAACTTTTTATTTTTTTTTCCCAACCCACTGAAAAAGGTCGCTTACTTTGCTTTTGTTTTGTTTTTGGGGTTGCGTGGGCTCCCTGGCCCCCGTCTTTCAACATTGTTTTGGTTTTTTTAAATCCATAAAGAGGTGGGAAGGGTTTTTCTTTAGATGGAAAAAGGGGAAAAGGGTTAAAATTTTTAAAGGCCCTTTGACGGGGATTGAACGCGAGGTTTTTGTGGTTGGGCTTACTTGCAAATTTTCCCACAGCAGGTCCGGGGGGGGATTTAAAATTTTTGGTTTTATTTCCCCGGGCCCCCAAAAGGAAACCCCCCCCATACCCTTTTTTAAAAAAGGGAAAACCCACCTGCGAAGATCTGTATTTTTTAAAATTTTTTAAAAAAAAATTACACAAAACTTTTAAAATTAAAATTAAAGCATATGGTTTCCCTTTTTGGGTGGTTTTGTTTGTTGGGGAAAAGAGAGAAAAGGGAAAAAAGTGGGGTTATTTGTGTTTTTTGGGGTTTTTTTGGGTTTTTGGGGTTTTTTCTGGGGGGCCCCTTTATTTTTTGACATTTCCCCGTTTATTTTTTAAAAAAATTTTTTTTAAAAAAAAAAAAATTTTTAAAAAGAAAAGATTTGGTTTTTCCCTTTTTTCTGCCCAGTTGATTTTTTTCATTCTTCCCTTTTTTTTTTTTTTTTTTTTTCGGGAAAGGTTTTCCCCCCACGTTTTATTTGTTGTTCTTTTTTTTTCCTTCCTTTTTTTCGGGAAAGTTTTTCCGAACTTCAGGGGTTTTTTTGCCCTTTTCCCTTGTTTTAATCTTTAAAATTTCCTGTTTTGGGGCCAAAGTTAAAATTTTTACAGCTTTTCGTCTTATTTTTTTTTTTTAAATATTTTTTTTTCATGTTGATTGAAAAACCAAGGATTTACCACCAGTCTCAAAAAAAGGGTTTCCCCACAGTTGCTGTGTTTTTTGGTTATGTCCTTTTTTTTACGGTGGGACCATAGACTTGGTTTTTTTATGAAAAATTTTTCTTTATTTGGGGTTTTTTCCCCAAACACTTTTTTTATTTTATTTACAGAATGGCTTTCGTCCAGGGTTTTGTTGGGGGTTTTTTTTTTTGGGGGGGTGATTTTTTTGAGAATGAAACGACAAAATTTATTTTTTTGTGTTTATTCTTTTGATTTCTTTGACATGGGGTGAAGGGGAAATCCCTTTGGGCTAAAACTCCCTGTCATACAAGAAAGGGGAGAGCAATGTTTTGTCGAAAAAACCCTGTATTGGTTTGTGAACAATAAATTGGGGAAAAAAGGGGTTTTTATTGTGGATGCTGTTTGAAAATCAAAAAACCCTTGTGTGTGAATGAAATCCTGAATGCCCTTTGTAGCCCTTTTACTGAGTGCCCCTTGATTTTAAGAAAAAGAAACCCCAAACTGCCTGAAAAAAAACTTGAGTGATTTAATTTTGTGTTTTTGGGGAAATGGGTTTGGTTTTTCCCATGTTGATGTTGTTTTTCCTTTGTGGTTGTTTTAGGGGGGAAAAAAAATTTGAAAACTATACTTTTGTTTCTTGTTGGATGTTTTTTAAGTATGAATGATGTTTTGACACGATTTTTTTTTTGGTTAATCACTTTGAGGGGGGGGGGGAAATTTTCTAAAATATGCTCCTCCCCCTTTGCAAAAATAATTTTTCCCCAAAGTTTTTTTTGCAAGAATTTATATTTTTACGTGGGGGTGGGAAATAGCCTTGTGGTTAGAGTTTAAAAAGTTTATGTTTGGGTTTGCCCCGCTTTTGCGGGCACCCTTTTCATGAGGTTTTTTTCTTGGGAAATTTTTAACTTTTGGGGTACTGCCCCAACCCCAAAAAACTTGTTGTTTTTGGTTTTGAGTTCCCAAATTTTTACGGGAACCCCCAAATAAGGTTAAAGCATACGGGGGCCTTTTCCGGGAACCAGGAAAAAGGTTTTGGGGGTCTGTTGTGGTTTTCTTTCAAAAGGTTGCTTTAAAAAAAAGAAACACAAATTTTCAAAGAATTATGGCAGCTTTATTTTTTTTTTTTTTTTTTTTTATCCCCAAAGCAAAATTGAAAGTTTTTAGCTAAAAATAGTCAAAATTTTCAAACTTTGTTTCTAAATGACTTTTTTCTTTTAAAAAAAAAAAAAATATCCTACATCTTGATCATACCCTACAGCAGACGATTTCTTTTGAAAAATAAAAAATTTTCTGAGTGGAAAGGACTGGGTTTGTTCCCAAAAAGCTTTTTTTCCCAAAAATTTGGGGGGGGTTAAATCAAAGCCTCAAAAAATTTTTTTAGCAACTTTGGCGACAATGTTTGGTTTTTTTTAATGGCATTAGACCGCATCCTTTTTTCAGTTTCCATGATCAAAACAGCTAAAGAAAATGGGAAACCAACCGATTAAAAGACAATGCCGTTGTCTCAGATTTTTTTTCTTCTTTTTTTCTTTTGCTTTTGGGTTTTTAAATTTTCAAAATTTAATTTATGTATTTGACTTTCCAGGGCAGACTTTAGGTTTGAACGGGGCATGTCAGGGTTTTGTATAACTCTTAAAAAATTTCAAACGAGGCAAATAAGCCAGAGAAATTTGCTTCGGGAGGGTTGCTGTAATTTTGGACATTTTTTTTTCTTTTTTTTAAAAAAAGTTTTTCCCAAATTTACTTATTTTTTTAAAAAACCCTTTTTCAGGGTTATCGCACACATTTATTTTGCCGGGTTTTGGGAATTGGGGGTTTTCTCCTCAAATTCATGATCATAAATTTTTAAATTTAATTTCACCCAAGGGGGTCAATTCATGATGCCCCAAAAAAGGTAATACGGCGGGGCCTTTTCGCGGGCCCTCAAAGGTCAAAAAAAGTTCCCTTAAAAAGGATAAAATTTTAAAAAAAAAAAACAAAAAAAACCCCCCCCCAAATTGTTTTAAAAAATTACCCGCAAGAAAAAATTAAAAAAAAATTTTTTTCCCCACTCGTCCCAAAAGTGGGGGATAATACATAAAGGATGTATTTCTCATTTTTTCCCCAAATTAAGCTTGTTGGAATACTTTCACGAAAAATTGGCCATTTTAAAAAAAGTTGGTTGTTTGTGTGGTTTTAATTTTTTAAACTACTGTGCGGCTTTCCCCAAGGGAAAATTTTTACTGAGTATTTTTTTCCTGACACTTTTTCTTTTTTTAAAAAATTTTAAACCCGGGATCGCCAATTTTTTATTTTTTTTAAACTTTTTTTTAAAACCTTTTCTGTACACCGGGGTTTTCAAAGGACTTAACAAACAACAACAACAAAAATTGCTTTTTAAAAAAAATTTTTCCCTTCACAAAATTTTTTTTCTTTTGATTGGATAAAAATTTGCCCCAAACAAGAAAAAATTTTATCCCCCAAAAAATTCAAAAAATTTTATTTTTTTTCCTCTTTTTTTTTTTTTCATTTTCTTTTTACAAGATTTCCAAAACCCAAATGTTTGTCCCGTTTTTTTTCAAATTTAAAAAAAAAAATTTAAATTTTTTTTTTTTTTTAATGTTTTAGAAGATTTAAAATTTTAAAACTTTAAAAAAAATTTTTCCCCCTTTTTAGCAAAAAAAAAAACCCCAAAAAAGGGAAACCTTCACATGTTCAGTTTTCAAAACCCAATTTCCCCCAGGTTTGGGGGAAGGGTTTAAAGCCCGAAAAGCATATTCAAAAAGTATCTTGGGGTGTTAATCGGGGGGAACACAAAAAAAAAAAAAATTTTTTGGGTTTCTGCAACATTTTGCTTTAAAAGAATAACAGGGGGGGGTTATAACAAAAAAAAATTCAATTTGGGCAACACCCTATTTAAAAAGGGAAAATTTTAACGGGAAAAAATTTAAAAAGGGAAAAAGGGGTTTAGATTTCCCAAAAAATGTAACGAAAATTCAGGAAAAGAATAAAAAAAAAACCTTAAAACCAAAAAGCCTTTTTTTTTTTAAAACAACAATTAGAAAAACAAAAACTAACCCAATGTTTTTTAAAACGGGAAAAAAAAAAAGGAGCGGGCCCTAAAACGGGAAAAAAAAAAAAAAACCAGAAAGTTAAAAAAAACAACCTTATCAATTACCATGGGTTTTCCCAATTTTCTGAAAAGAAGATAAAAAAGGGACAGGGGAATGTTTAAAAAAAAAAAAACTGATGGGGCCAATATAAGCACAGCTTAAGCAGAAACGGGCCCAAAACCGAGTTTTTCTGGGACCCTCTTCAGCACCCCCCCCCAGAAAACGGGAACAGCGTTTAAATGGGGTTCACTTTTTTCCGGGCGTGGTTCTCAGAAATTCCCCCCAAATCACAGGATGGGGTAACAGCCCCAACCCCGGGGAGCAAGGGTTTCTTTCTGGTTGTCTTTTCCCTGCTTACTTTTGGGCTTTGCAAAAGTAAATCAGCATGCTTAAAAACTTGATGACTTGTTTGGGCCCTTTTCGTAGAAAAATTTTTTTTGGAAATTGTTTTTGGGGGCAAGCTTCCCTTTTAACATGAATGTTTTTTTTTTAAAAATTTGGGGACTGATTTTTAAAAAACAAAATTTATGAGCAGAATGTTAAAAAAATAGGCCCAAAAGTTAAAGGCTTCTTTTTAAAATTTTAATTTTACAAGGGGGATTATGGAAAAAATCCCAAGCTTCGAAAAAAAAAAACAGGGACAAAACTTTCTTTGATAGACGAAGTTTACTGTACAGAAAAAAGGGGAAAAAAAAAAAAAAAAAACCTTTTTTTTCTACCTTTGTAAAAAAAAAAACCATTGAAAATTTCCCCAAATAACCCCAAAAACCTGCTTTTTCTTAAATAAAAAGCCCCCTTTTTTTTTTAAAAAAATTTTTTTCCCGGGGGGTGTTTTTTGAAAAAAAAATTTTTTCCAATGAATTTTGTTTTCCAATACAAGCAGCTTTTTTAAAATCCCATCATTTTTGGGTTTTTTTAGAACCCACACCGTCTTTTTCTCCAAAATGGCAAGTCTAAAAAAATTTGGTCTGACTAAAAAATTTTAAAAATGATGCCCAAAAAAATCAAAGGGGGCTTCTACAAGGGACAAAAACTGTACTTTTCAAATTCCATAATAATGTACAAATGGTTTTTTGCTGAAAAAAAACCCCACCCGTGCTTTTTTAATGCCTTTTGGCGCAGTTTTGGCCCCCCCAAAAGAAAATTTTGAAATTTGGGTTGCTTTTGAAATTTGCGGGCCACTTGTTTAATTCTTTTTTCCCTTAAATCATTTTATGTTCCCTCCTAGTATGTAAGACAAAAAATTTTTGCCCCTATTTTTTCTTTCCCGAAAAGGGCAAACCTGGCCCCCCCCCCTTTAAAACATCCCAAAGGGGGGTAAATAATGTGGGGTGTTTAACGGTAGGGGGGTGGGCCCGAGAATTTTTCCCTTTCCCCCCTGCTCTTATCTTCCATGGGAAGGAAGCTCAAAAAGGGCCCTTTAAAAGCACGGGTTTCGGATCCCCCCCTTTTTCTTTTCGACCCCTTTTCCTTTTTGGGAAGACATGGGAAATTTTAAATTTTTGTTCAATAGTTGTTTCCAAAGGGGCGGGCAGTAATCCGTGTTTTGCCAGGAGGGTTTTTTTTTCCCACTTTTCTTGCCCAAATGCAAATCCCACACCGGTTTGGGGGATTTTCGAGTTTTAAAATTTTAATTTTTTAAAAAAAATTGGGGGGCGTAATCGGGTTGTGGTTCAAAAGTAGAAAAATAAAAAGATCAAAATTATGATGATACCCCCTTTTAAGCCAAAGAAAAAAAATTTTTTAAGATACACTGTTTTTTGCTAAAAAACCCAAGTCACTTTTTTTTCTGAAACGGGGGTTCAATTTTGGGGGGCTCCCTGTACGGTTTCCACGGGGGCTGTTTGCCTTGCTGCGACCCCTGTCTTTTTCTTTTTGGTTTTGCGTTGGCCCGCGGGGCTTTAAATTTTGGGCAGCTGAGAACTGAGGGGGGGTTTTGGGGTGGGGGGCCGGGCCCAGGGGGGGGTCGGGCTTGTGGGTAAAGTCCCGGGAAAACCCCCCGGGTCCCCCCTTTGGGCCCCCCTTCCCCAAACCTTGTCAAAAAAAGTCTGGGGTAAACCCATTTGTACTTCTTTGGATTTTGTTTAGTGGGCAAATTAACAGGGGAAACTGTAAGGGGGTTGTTTTGGCCAGTTGGGTTTTTTTTGGGGGGGGGGTTTTTGGGGGGGGGGGGGTTTGGGGGGGGGGGGGGGTTGGGGGGGGGGCCAGGGGGGGGGGGGGGGGGGGGAAGGGGGGAAATGAAAGATTTTCATTTTTTTCTTCTTTTTCTTTGTTTTACAAAATAAAAAAAAGCAAAAAAAGGTGGGGTTTTTATTCCTTTTTTTTCCCCCCCACCCACAAAACCCGGGGGGGTTTTTGGGTTTTATTTTTTGTTATTGTTTTTTTTTTTTGGGGTATAGTTAAAAAAATCCCCCAACCCCAAAAAACCTTTCTTTTTGAAAATCCATACCATTTTAAAAAAGGGTTTTAAAAAACAAAAAATTGTGCCGTTGCAAAATCAAAAGGGGTTTGAATTTTTTTTTGTAAAAGGAAAACGGTTTAATGATTAAAACCCTTTGAAACTGCAAAAAGTTTTTTTCCCTTCATTTTCCAAGCAAAATTGACTTATTTAAAAGGGAAAAAAGGCCCCAAAACGGTTTTAAAACCGGGTTTTTCCTTATCACTCACCCCACTCACACACACACCAAAACCCCCACAAAACCACCCCAAAACCCCAAAAAACACACCTCACACCACAACACACCACAAAACACACACACAACACCACACCACACACCCCAAAACCCACAAACAAACAAAAAAAAACCAACAAAAAAATTAAATTGTCATATTTTGGGGATCTCGGGTTGCTCACAGAATAATCAGGGCCCCAAAGACTTTTCTGGGCCAAAACCTAATGACAGCAGGAAATCTGATCTGAAGGGGGAGCTGGGGTCGGGGGGCAAAAATTTTGTGCGGGGGGCCCGCCCTGGAAAAAATTTCCGGGGGCCCCTTTGTGTCTTTTACTGCTGGGTATGCTCCTTGCGCAAGGGGAGCGGATTTTTTGGCGGTGTTTGGGAAACCCCTGCTGTGTTCCTGTTGGCTGCTGCTGTTTGCTTGTGTGTGCTTTTCCTGCCCCAGATCCTTTCTGCGGGGACGGGGAAGGGGTTTTAAAAACAATTTCACTGCTAACAGGGGGGTTTCAAAGGGTTCCTAAAGCGCTTTTCCCTCCTGTTTTTTGAAAACAAAATTTTAAGTTTAAACAAGAGCAAAAAACCGCTAAGAACCAACACCCCAAATGATTGGCGGGAACCCCTTTTTCATTTTGGGATTTAAAATCTTCCTAGGGCAAAAAGCCCTTTGGAATGAGTTGCGGTGGCTCCCCCAAGTTTGGCTGTTTGGGGGGCCCCTTGTCTTTTGGCCTTTTGCCCCCCCCCCCCCCCCCCCCCCCCCCCCCCCCCCCCCCCCCCCATTTGGGGCCCCACGAAAAGTGTTTTTGGAGGGTTGGGGGTGGGGGCAAAAAGAGGGGAAAAAACTGTTAGGGGAAAATTGAAAAATTTAAAAATCGGGCCCTAAATTTTAAAGGGGGGACACGGGGTAAGTCATTCTGATTTTTATGTTTTGATTTTAAAGGCGGGGTTAGGGATTAACCACAAAAACAAAAAGGGGAATGAAAAATTTTTAAAACATCAAATTTAAAATTAAAAGCCCCAAAATATTTTTTGGACCCAATTAAAGTCCAAAACAATTTTTTTGGCTTCTCTGTAAGATTTCCGGGGTTTTCCAAGGGTAAGTTTTTTGTTTATGTGCCATTTAATGTCACCTTTGAAGGTGCTGCATTCCAAAACTTCGGGAAAATATCAGAGAATCAAGGGGGCGGTTTTAAACCTTTGTTGAGAGTTTTTAAAACTGAAAAAAATTAAAGGGGGACAAAGGAACCTCCGGGTTTTGGGGTTTTTCTTCCAAATTTTTGCAGAAATGAACAAAGTTATTCTTGTCAAAGGGAATTTTAATCAAAAAAATATTTTTGGGCCACCCTGGGAAAAAATTTCCCCTTTGGGACCAAAAATTTTTTGGAAAAATTTTTTGTTGCTTTTTTTTTTCTTTTTAATTTTTTTTCCTCCCCCCAACCCCAACAAAAAAAACCCATAAAATTGGGGAAAAATTCCCTTTTATCCTTCCTAAACTGGGCGGGCCCAATTTCAGTTCTTAACGATTTTAAAAGGTTTAAGTCACTAAAACAGAATATTCAAGTTTAAAGTCACTGAACAAAAGGGAAAATTTGAATGAAAAGTCCGATTTTATAGAAGCTTGTTTTTTTCCATAGCATTTTTAGCAAATTTTTCCTTTATTTATAACAACATATATAAAACCAGGTTAAAAAAAAAAAGAAAAAACACACCCAAAAGGACAGAAAAAAAAAAGAAAAAGGGAAAAAGGGTTTGAACTGCATTTGGGCAAAATTTTGCCTTTTTATTGGGGCATTCCATTTACGCAAAACAGAGCTTTGGGATTAAAGGGGAAAAAAAATTTTTAAATAAATATATACCCTTTCCCTGGGAAAAAAAAAAGAATATTAAAAAAGGGGAAATTTTTTTAATATATCCCCAATAGAGGGAAAAAAAATTGAATATTAACAAAGGGTTTTTTCCCTGAACTTTAGCTATGCATTTCCCCAAGCCGGGAGCCCCAAAAAACTTCATGCAAAAATAAGATGATGATTGTTAAGGATTTTTACAATAAAGACATTTCAGAACAAAAAAACCAAACTAATGTTAAGAAATTTAAGTGATGGTTTTTGCTTTTATTTTAAGTTTCTGGTTTTGTTTTGGTTTTCCCCTGACAAAAAAATTTGCGGAGAGGAGGGAAAGGGGGGGGGGAAATCTTGTAACCTGTGCTACATGGGCAAAACAAACACCCCAAACAAACAACCCAACAAACTCATAAAACCATTTTTTGGGGGTGGGGGACCATAAAAAAAGGTTTGCCCCTTTGAAAAAACCGCACACAGAAAATTTGCACACCTTTTAAAATTCCTTTTCCCATTTTCATGGGAGTAGGCCATTCCCGTTCCCGGGGGAAAACAGATGACATTTACAAACTGCATACATACGGGGACTAGATGAAAAAAAAGGCAAATGATTTGTTTAAATTCCATTTATCCTCGATTTAAAAAAAAAAATTTTAAAAAAAATAAAAAAATAAAACACCCACACAAAACCAAAACACCACAACACCACCCCACACGGGTTTCAATCTCCTTCAAAACCCTTCTCTTTCAAAAAAATCTAAAACCAAAGTGGTTTAGCAATAAAGGCCCATTACTAGGGAATAAAAGTTGAAAATTTGGCTCAGCAGCCTGTTTTTGGCGGGGCCCATTTTTAGCTGGACCCCAAAACGAAAACCCCTTTTTTTCAGGGGGGGTCTAAAGTTTCCCCCCGGCCATTTGGGAGGGTTCAGGTTCCCCTGTTTTTCCCCCGTCTGTCAAATCCCTGATCTGCAAAATAAGGACACCAACAAATTATTTCGGGGGACACCGTTTTTGGGTCACAAAAAAAAGTTTTTTTTTTAATCCAGATTTCTAACAAAAAGAGTTGCACAAACACCACACACACAAACCAAGCATGCAAACACAGCACCCACACACCACAACACATAAAAGGCACCACCACACGGCACACCCCCCCACACAAAACCACACACACCCCACACACACACCCCCCCCACACCCCCAAAAAACACCCCTTCATTCTTTCCCTAAGTGGGGGACACTTGTTTTTTCTCTTTTGAAATATACCCCCCCCTGCTGTTTTTAGAAATTCGGCAGTTTTTTTTTTCCTGAATTTTTAGTAATTTGAAATTTGGGACTGGCTAAAGCCTAAGCCTGAGGGGTTTTCTGAGTGCCCCATTCTTTAACCCCTTTTTTTCTTTATTATTCTTTTTCCAATTCAGTTTGAAACACCCTTGCACATTGTTTTTTATTTTTTTTTTTGAAGTGAAAAAATTTTAAAGAAAGCGGGACACTAAAAAGCCCTTATTTTGCTTTTGGAAAGCGGGTAATAAATACGGGTGTTGTGGCGGGGGGTTTTAAAGTGATTTTTTGGGGTTTGGGTTAATGGAAAAAATATATTTAAATTTAAAAAAGGGACATTTTTAATATTTGTAAAACCCCTTTTCCATTTTTTTTTTTAAATTCCAGGGAAACAAGACACCTAGAAAAGTGTGCTAGTAAAGGCCCAAAATTGAGAAATTGAAGTAGCGGCTTTTGTTTTTTTGTTTCGCTATGACTGGGGACTTCTGGTTGAATTTTGGACGGGGGTAATGTGCCGACTGGGGGAAATTATTGTTTAAACCCGTAAGGCTATTTTACTTTAAATTATTTGGGAACGGTTTGAGAATACGATTTTGTTTTAATTTTTTTCCGAAAAAGGGACGTGCATGCTTTTGAGAGGGAGCTTGGCCGTTGCTGCAATCAGTCAGGAAAAAAAATTTTTTTTTTAAAAAAAAATTTGGAAAATTTATTTGGGGGGAAAAAATTTTAAAAGAAGAATTTAATCATCAGTAAAAACAGCAAAAAAAAATGGTCATTTAAATTTTCCCCCAAAAAATCCCCCCCCCCCAAAAAACCCAAACCCCCCAAAACACAAACTTACACCCCACCCCAAAAAAATTTTTTTTTTTTTTTTTTAATAAAAAAACCCCACCTAAAAATTTTTTTCCTTTGCCCCCTCCCCCCCCACATACATAAAATTTTTTTCCATTTCACTAAATCCCCTTTCGGGGAGGCCTGCTGCGCAGGCTGCCGCTTGGCAAGGGTCCTTCCCCTTTGGGGTTTCTTGAAACCCCCCGTGAAAGGGTACACCAGGGGTTTTTCCCGAAAAAGGGAATTTTACAGCAGAGCCCGGTCCAAAGGCCCCCCGGGTCAAAGTCCCTGGCCCCGGGGGTTCCTTTCCCCCTTGAATTTTTTCTCCTTTAGCAATCTTTTGGGAATTTGAAATTTTAAAAAAACAAAATTTCTCTGTTTTCCTATATTATATTTTGTGTGTGTGTTTTGTGTGGGTGTGTTTTTGTGGGGGAAATGGGGTGTGAAAGTGTGTGTGTGTGTGGGGTGTGTGTGTGTGTTTTTGGGGTGTGTGTTTTGTGTGTGTGTGTGTTTTGTGTGTGTGTGTGTTTTGTGTGTTTTTGAGGGGTTTTTGTGGTGTACGTGTGCGTGGGGTTATGTTTCCCCTTTTTTGTGTGTAACCCAAACATGGTTATTATATACATGTGTTTTGCTTTTTTCCCTGACCCATTGAAAAAATACAAAATGTAAAAACCGGTTTTTTAAAAGGATGGACCCTAACAGGGGAGAAGACCGGGTTTTTAAAGGCAAAAAGTCAGCAACAGAAAATGCTGGAGTTCTAAGCCTATGATAGTGCCCAAAACTAGCCAAAAATTTTAGTAAGTCAAGGCTAAATTGCTTGCAAGCCTGGTAAAATTGATCCATAACAATACATTCTATTATAACTTTGGGTACCAGTGAAAATATAAATCTAAAAAGTGAAAATTTTTTTCGGAGACCTCAAATGATTTGTTCGAGGGGAGGCACTGAATATTTTTTAAAATTCTAAAACTGTGAAAGTCCAAGTAACCACTGAGTCTTACCAAAAACAGTCAATCCCAACCCCCCAACGTTTTATGTTAAAGTTAAAAGTGCAACAAAGAAAAAATAAAATTCATTACCAAAAAAAATATTTTCTTCAAAGTATTTCATTCAAAGATTTAATTTTTTAAATTTAAAAAGTAAAAAAAAAAAAAAAAAAAGAAAAAAAACCCCTGTTAACAAAACTAAATGTATGTATTATGTTTTTTATTATTCCCCGAAAGAGTATTTTTCTTTCTTTCTGGCCCTCCTGGGAATGGGGTTGCAGCTTTCTGGATGGGTATTCATTTTGGGCGTCCCTCAATCACATGTCCTTGACGTCTGACTGGGCCAAAGCGATGAAATTCAACAGCCCCCACTCCATTAGGCTGGTGCTAAGCACAGGTTCTCCCCTGGACAAATGAACATGAATTTGCTATTTTGGCTTTGAAGAGGGGCTGAACATACTTTTATACCGTTTCTCTCTCTTTGGCCACAACCGGGGAATACGCATGCATGAAAAACACGCTGCATGCTGCACACACAACACTGTATTGCCCCCACACACACAACAAACCAAACAACACATTCACCCCAATTAAATTAGGCTCTGGCAATGCTAAATATTTGTTTCACAGTCCCTTAAAAAATCTGGAGTTTAGTTGTTTTTTTGTTAATTTTTATTTTTTTCTTTATCATCTTTTAAAAGTTCTTACCTAAAAAATCACTTCATAAAAGGTTTTTTATGCAAACATTCTATGTCTACACATAGCAGTCTCCTTTATTTTTTTGTGCTTATGCTCCTATCTCTTCCCGTCATCCGCTTCCTGATGTGGCAGACCCTTTAATGAAGACTGCACAAATATGGCATTAATAGAATTTAAAATATGGAATTTTTAGAGCGCTGATCTTGTTAAACAAACAAATCAAAGTGCATTCACACAAAAATTTTCATTTTACTAGAAATTGTAGCCCCCTTAAAACATGAAAAATTAATATACAGACAAATCGTAGAAAGTTTCTTTCTCAGCATAAAATTTTGGGAAAACCTTTCTTCCATACTTAAGAAAAACTTTTCAATTTTTTAATGATACTTTGTTTCCTGATTACTGATAACTCTATATTCATTAATGTGGCGATACTCTTGCATTTAACAGTAACTGCATTTGATCAACTGTTTTAACAATAATGCCACTGTTTTAGAAAGTGAGAGGTCCCGGGTTTTTTTCTATTTCCCCAAAGGGGGCTTTTTACCTTCCCCTTTGACCCGGAAATCAAGTTCTGATAGCTGAATTTTCAGATGGGGTCAAAATGAAGTTAAGTTTTCCCTTTCACAACATGCGTAAATGCCCATTAAAAAAACCCCCCCGGAAAAACGAGGGTTTTCAATGGCAAAATTTGGGAGGGTTTTTAAACCCTTTTCAAAGGGAAACAAAACATAAAAACTTACAAACTTCCCAAACAGAACCCACCCCACCTTCCCCCAGTCCCAAAACTAAAAATAAAAAAAAAAAAAACAACAACAAAAAAAAAACCCCTCCCTTTTCCAACCCTCCTTCCCAAATTCCCCATCTTTCTACACACAAAAACGCCCTTTCGTTTGATATCCTGGTGGGTGGAAAATTTCCCTTTTCGTGTAGCTTTTACCCGGGTTTCAAAAACCCCGAAAGGCCCTGACCAACACCCTCTTGGGGTCACGCAAGGGGCCCAAACATCAGAGGGGCCCCGAGTCTATCAGCATCTTCAAAAAGGGGAGACCTGGGAAAAAATTTTTCCCCAATAATAGTTTGTTCAAATTTAGGGGCATATGTAGTTAGCGATGTATTTTCAAAAAACTTTTGGGTGTTGGTTTTTTTAAGGGATTCTTTGTGGACATATACTACTCTGAGTGGTCCCAAATTTTCATGATTTTAAAAATTCAGACTTTTAAAATTAAAAACCAAAATTTCTTTAATTGATGATATCATGCGCCCCCAATTCACCGCATAAAATAGTCCATGTCTGGTGCTTTGTCTTTAAAAGATCCGTGCGGGAATTAAGTCAGGCCAAAATCAGAGGCTTTTTTTTTAACTGAAAACCCGGACAGGGTTTAAATTTACTGTCTTATCAGCACAGTATGATGGTTATGAAAAGTTAATTAGTTTATCACACGATGAAAAACAATTGGGGTTGGGGGGGGTTTAAAAGGGGAGGGGATGCAGTCATGAAACAGTGATAAAGTTTGTTTAACTGGGGTTGCCCCGTGACAATTTTTTCCAGGGGAGGGGTGGGGTAAACCCTTTTTTTTTTTTTGTTAAAATAAAGTATGTGTATTTTATATGTAACATACATATAATAACACATATTTTTTTTTTAAGAGAGAAGGGGTAATATTTATATTATATATAATAATATTTATATATTTTTATTATTTTTATATCAATAAAACATTTTTTTAATTTTACAATAAATATATAATACATTTACTTTTATTTTATTATATATATATATGCATACCACACCCCAAAACATTCCAAAAAGGTTAAAAAAAACTCATTACCAACGCTTCCCTTTTTTTTGTTTGATCAGTCCCAAATGTACTTGCCTGCAAATCTTGGAGACCACTTCATCATCTTTGACAATCACCCCCCTAAATGGGGAATTCCCTTGAGTCTTTGCAACTGAGGGGCATTCAATTTCTTTCCTGGCAGTCTGCCTTTCCCCTACCAAAACACCACAACAATACTTTAAAACCTACCGCAAACAAATCGCACACACGCATGCACCCCCGCAACACACACACACCAAAACACACACACAAAAACACACACACAACACCCCACAAAAACCCAACAAACCCAAGGGGTGAGTTTTTCCCTTGTAAGCGGTTCCCCAAACCCGGGGAACCCCAATGAAGTTTTGGGTGTGTGAGTGTGGTGTGGATTTTGGGGTTTTTTTCTATTTTTCTTTTATTTTGAGGATAAGAAATAAGCACTTGTGTGCTTTTTTACATTTAGTCCCCATGGTATGCATTTTGCAATCTTGTCATTGTTCCCCCAGCACAAAGGGGTACTCTTATGAAAAGCGAACAAATTTAAAAATGGTGCAAGATGTTTGCGTGCTTTGGGACAAGGGGCCCCGTTTTAGTCAATCCGAAGGATGGTGTGTGTGGGGTGGTGTTTTGTTTTTTCAAAATCATCTCAGTTTTGGTGAGCCAAATGGAAATGTTCGAAAGAAAAAATCAGCATCTCAATAGAAAGGAAGTTGGTAACCTTTCAAAAATGGAAAAACACAAAAAAAAATAGAAATTTTCAAAGAGAAAACGTACTTTTTTGCATAAAAAGTTTTCTTTGTGTTCTTGTCCTCACAAAGCAGTTTCCCCCAAAAAAGCACCTTGGAGAAATGCCGGCAAGATTATACTGTGGCCCTCCTTGTACCTACCACCCAAGGGGACAATTTCTGTAAAAAAAAATCCACCAGCTTTTACTCAGAGCAAAGTTTTCCTTTTTTTTTTCTAAATGGAGACGCAGAAAAAAGCCCTGTCAATATGCTGAATATGTTTTTGGGATTCTTTAAAAAATTCAACAATTATAATAAAAAAACTGATAAAACCCATAAAATTTAAAATTATTAACAAAAGTTGTTGGTCCCATTGCCAACTTTTTTTAAACAAGTTTACTAATTAACGGGCATCAAATTTTTACCCTTTGCTGGGCCAGAAAATATTTGTCACCTTCTGCCGGCAAGGGAAAAAAGGAGGTGGATGGCTTGTGGTGGGGTATGTATTTAAAATGCAAATAAATCTCAATGGTCGGGTGGATTTTGATGAAATAAAAACAGCAAAATGCAGAAATGAATAAAGAAATTGCTTTTAAACCCCAATTTTGTATTATTTTTATTTTTTTTTAGAATTAAATGCATAAAACACACAAAAATCTTTTATTGGGTTGTGTGTGTTACAGTTAGCGTTGCAATAATTTAGAATGCCCTGCATGGATTTTGATTAAATAAAAACTAAACATTAAGAAAAAATTAGAAAGATATTTTTTAACCTCTGTTTGGTTTTATAGTTTTTTTGATAAAGGTGCACAAAAACATGGAAAAAATTCCTCCGGGCGGATGCCCCTTTTTGTTTACCGATGATCGCGATCAGTTTAAGTTTTAGTTTGAGCCGCTACCTATCAAAATCCCCTTAGCAACCCAAAAAAAAATATACAAATTTGAACCCTTGCCCAATTGAAATCCCGTAATTTCCCCCAAAATTTAAAAGGGTTAAAATTCAAAACGCGTATGGCCGTGTTAGTTTGACGATCGATTTTTGTCTGAACTTCGCCGTAGTCAAAAGGTCTCTTCACTTTAGTAACAAATTTGAAGTGCCACCTACTAGGACGATACATCGATATTTGAGCCTAGTAAAATTCACAGGTCAATTTTCGGATGGGGAAACTGTAAAAAAACGGTTTGTACATGTGGGTTCGAAGTAGCATCCATCTTGGAAAAAAATTTTCGATTTTTTTTTCCCCCAAAGCTTTTTCAACAAATATCCAATCGCCGCCTTTGAAAAAAACTGGGAAGTCCCCCGGGGCAGTCTCGTGGCTTCTATATTCACGAGTTTGAAGCGAGATTGGCGGGAATTTCGAATGTTTATCCTCTGAAGGGACGGTCATGTCCCCGGGCGCTTTGGGGCGTTTTCCCCAAGGCAGGGTCGGGCGTTTGGGGCGTTGTGCCAAAACCCAAAGGGTTAATGGCCTGATTCTTTACAAAAAAGGGACCTATTTCATAACAAAAAATGATACCATTTCCATAAAAAAGAAATGCCCCTGGATTTGTAAATCTGTTTGAAGTTGTACATTTGCCAACAAAAATTAAAAAAAAAAAAAAAAAAAAAAAAGGACTAGGTGAAAATCTGACTTTTTTTATGCTGTAAAAGTGTGTCTACTACAATCTACATAAGTTCATGGTACCCCGAAAGAAGTTTCAGGTATATGAAAAAAATTATTCTAAATGACATTTTAAAGGAGTATTAAAAAAAAAAAAAAAAAGGATTAAAAATTTCAATGATATGGGTTCACATTTATGCTAAGTGACAGTGTGAAGTAGTTTAACCCTCTTGTAGCTGATTTCATGAGTAAACTGCCTGTAATTTTAAAAATTCTTTGAAGGTTTTTCCTAAAATGACATAGTTTACTTTGAGACAACGTTTTGCACGCAAGCTAAACAAGTGAAAAATTTTTTCACAAGTTGATATGGACCTAAATTTTTTCACTGCTGGAACTGGTAAGAAGATTCACTTTGCAAAAAAGTGCACTGGTCTGCTGAAAAATTCATCCCCTACATGTATCCCGAAGTGTCGACATCACTATCATTTCATTATCATTGTATTTTCAAGAGAAACATCAGACAAAAGTTTTCACCTTCCTTATCATTTTTTTTTTTTTCAAAAATGATCTGCGTTTGGGAAAGTAGTGAGTTTCGTGAAGGGCCCGGCTCACTGATGTCCCAAAAAAATGTTGATCCACCTTGCCACGTGGGATCAGGGGTTAAAAACAAAGCAAATTATTCAGTCACAAAACTAACATGAAGGAAAAAAATTAAATTTTCTGCAAATAGGATTTTTCCTACTTAAGAAAAAGTAAAAAATTTTTCTTCTTACCTGTAAGAAGATCTTTCACTTTTACACCCCGACCAAAGTTGTGAAAATTTGGAAAGAACAAGGGGTGTCAGGGGGCATCCATAGGCAGCAAATGGTTTAATATGAAATGTCATGCCAAAAGTAAATAAAATTTTCAGTACATGATTTTACGTAACTGATTCTTTCCAGCAAATTGGCACATGAGTAACCCTGTGCGTTGGTGTTTGGTGTGTGTGGTGTGTGTGGGGTTTTGGGGTGTGTGTGGTGGGGCGTGGTGGTGCGGGTGCGTGCGGCGTGGGGTGGGGGTTTTGCGTGGTGGTGTGTGTTTTGTGCTGCGGTAGGTGTTTTTAACAATAATAACAGTAACGAAAAGGTTCATTCAGTTTCTGCGGCACGGGGAAACCCTAGAAAAAGGAGATGGCATTTCAAAAAATATATATATGGTGAGCAACTTGTTTTCCAATGACGGGCTTTTAATACAAAAAATGTCTACAAACATAAAAATGTTCATTTCTTTTTAGAGAATGGAAAGCGTAATTTGTTTTTAAAAATGAGGCAGGGAATAATTTTGTTTATAAAATTTTAATGATTTAGTGCAAGTATTTTGAAAATGGTTTCCCTGTCATGTTGCTATAACTATAATAAGTAATGAAAGTCCAATGAGAAGCGTTGTAAATTAGTGGTAAAAAACTTTTTTTTTACGGTATATATTTTTGTTTCAGACCAATATGAATAACAAAGATTTTCAAACATTGTTTCTCACAGGGGTTTACTGAAGGGGTCTTTCATTTTGTTCAGAGGGAGTCCCGGGTCAGACAGGCCTATCATTTGTTCAGGGGGTTTTCTTTTTTTCGGGGGGTAAGGGGTTTTAGACAGGCCTATATTTTTTCAGGGGGGGGTCTTCCATTTGTTCAGAGGGGGGCTTTTCTTTGTTGGCTTGGGTGGGGTCATGGTATTCGAGGCAATCTCTTGCCCTAATAAAAGTTGTGAGGGGGTGTGAGTGAGTGAGGAGTGAGGGGGAGTGAGTGAAGTGACCCCGTGAGCGAGGGGGAAAATTTCTGCGAGCATGGTGCATGGGATTTATGTGTGTGCGCAATTTTAGCGTGAAGGCGTGTGTGGGGGGTGCATTTGCGTGTGCGTGTGGGGTTTGTGTGTTGTGGTGCTTTCACATGCAATACCTGCAAAAGTAGTCTATATAAGATGATGTGAATGTTTTAAAAACAAAACAAACCTTTTTTTACCTACCTAATCATGTGTCCATTTCAACCTTTGATTAAAAAAAACCTGAAACAGTACCTTTCCCTTATCTGATTAAATATTAGGGGGGGTTTTTTTTAACAAAAATGGAATGGTTCCATTTTAGCAATCTTGACCAAATGAGTTAAATTTTTGCATTTTTTCAACAGCCCGAAATATTTACAACTGTCTGCATTGGGCTATGGTTTGGCAAAAGCAAAGGACAGTCTTTCCTCTGGGGCCCA